>JANSVA010000009.1:4113388-4123892 GCA_025504915.1 Erythroxylum reticulatum | reverse complement strand
ATAGCGATAGAAAGCTATCAACAGAAGTTACAACTTTCATGAAGATTATTTTATCAAATTCTGCCTAAATCAAACCATAAAAATTCATGAAAGTTTCAGCTCAAAAAGTCAACTCTGCTACTATTCATCTCAAAAAGTCAGACTTGCAATTTCCTAAAATTTAACACTTTCACTATTCATTTCTTGCTTTTGAACTTCCATTCAAATCAAATTATTCACTATAATTGTCATGGTACCCTTATACACACAAATTTATTCAGAATTTCCAAGTCGTCAAAAACCAAAATCCACTTCTTTTCACATCAATTTCGTTTAACTCTAAAACACCCACAGCACATATATACTCAAAAACACTCATTTAATTTCATTTAATATTTCTAAGATCAGGGTCCAACAGTTCAGCAAATTATGTTTGAAGATTAAGGTGGTATTGGAAAAATCAAATATTTCTGGCTATATTCTCATGCTTGCAATGTTAAACTTATAAGATTTAGAGAGGACAACAAAGAAAATCTTTATCGAATTTGAAAATTTTCTTATATTTTACATTTTGCAAGTGTTTGAATTCGATTGAAACAAAAAAGATTGGAACTTTAATTTCTCTTAGTCCTACTTATTATGTAAGAAGCACATTCAGCAGCAAATCCAAAAAAAAAAATCGTAGAACTTTTTTGTAACGAATGATTAAATGAAAAAATTAAGTTTGAGTTCAAATTGAATGTTTATGAAATATTTGAATTCTTTTTGAATATTTTAATATGTTTTAGTTTAAATTGAATTCTAGTAAAATTTAATTAAAAACTTGTCTAATATGGAGATTGGAGCCTTCAGGAAAATACACAAATTAATCTTACAGAACACTCAAGAAAGAAACTACTCCTTGTGTTAGATGGCACAAAACATTATGGTGTATAGATCATTGCCTCAGAACTGCGCGCACATTGTGGATTGCCTTTAAAATCCAACTTCCTACTCTTAATAGGCTTGGAAAATACATGTACATTCTAAACTGGTGCACTTTATGCAAAAAAGCCTAGAATCAAACAACCATTTTTCATCGCACATACTCTAACAAAGCTTGGAGAAACATTATGACTTAGTTATATCGAACTAATCTTTTTAAATTTGAGAAAAAAGAACTTTTGTGGCAGTAAGCCTAGGATTTTATCCTTAATCGTAACGATACTCTTTTCACTGAAGCTTATGTGTCTTGGACAAGAAACAAGATCCAACGATCCGGGGCAACACTTTCGGGCCAACGAACACGTGCCAGGTATCCCCAATTTCCTTTGATCTTTGATGTTGTATCTCACCAAAAGCGGTGTCGTGTCGTTCATTCCGCACATCTTATACACGTTACTGCTTGAATCACGCTCGATCTAGATTGCTTGCTAGCGTCCTGTACAAACGTTTTGGTTCTTCCTTGAGATTATGCACTATGTGGCGACATCCACTCCAATACCATTAATAATATTCCTGTTATGCCCATTTTCTGAGCCTTAAAAGAAAATTTCTGTCCTCTTTGGGAAAGACGTAGCTCTTAGAGCTTTTCTCTCTAATTCAAAATCTCTCTAGTCTCAGAAGGTTCACTCCCATTTGGCCTTTAAGATCATAAAAATCCCAAACGCTTATTAGTTTCTATTCCTCGGTACCTCTTGTGATGTATATAGTAAGTTAGCATTCTATTCTCATCTTCCTGTTTAACATTAATTCATTCTTTTTCTTTTATGGTTTTCTTAATTGTGGTTGATTGAAAACGCGAATGTGAGAAAGGTTTTGGAGTTCAGACATGTGGAACATTTAGGTTTACCTTATTGGACTCCTGGAACAATGTTAAAAAATCTTCTTCTGAAGCTACTTGCTCACCATGCTTCATATTTTTATACAAATTGTCAACCGAAAAAGAGAATTGAGGGATCTCTTTTTCTTTTTTTAAAATAAAAAAGTTTATTTGTCTTAACATCTTTACTTTTTGTTGTTTCCAAAAATTTGAAAACTGACCTATGGGTGAATTTTCACAACTTACCTATGGAATTTTGGATAATTTCCAAGCTTCGCTTTCTAGCTAGTTCCTTAGGGAAGCCCATCTAAATGGACACACAAACAGCAACATTGTAGAGACTTTGTTAGGCTAGGATATGCATTGAAGTCCATAAGTCTACCCCAATTCGTAATAAACTCTCTGTAATGAGATTGGGTGAATCGGGTGAGCATAAAAAGGCTGACATTTCAATTACCTATCCGTGGAGGCATAGCAATGATTTGAAAAAATGGAGACCAACTGGCAACAAATTTGCATTAGGATGTTATGATGAGCTTATGGCGATTGAGAGGCATACTCCTTCCCTTGAACAAGTCACTACTGTAATTGAACAGTCTGAACATGTCGAGAATCAGGGCATAGTGACTTCTCCTCCAGTTATGGCATCCAAGGAAGTGGTTAAGCATATTAGTTTAAAAGAGGACACTGGTAAGGAACCTTAGATGGTTGCTGAAATAAGGCAGGTGGAGACTAGTGACACAGAGGGAGCAACTCTTCAACAAGTGAATATGCTGGTTAATGATCTAGTTATACAAGATACTTCTAAATTCGGTAATGTACTGGAGGAACCTTTAGAAGCTCCAAGTCCTAATGTACTTATTGTCATTCCAACTAACCAGGATGACACCACAAATCTGAAAAACACAACTAGAAGGAGATCAGCGAGATAAAAGCATAAGCAGACAGCAATAGGGGATTCCCCCTCACATAACACTAGAGGGCTAAATGACCCTCTAAAAAAACAAGTTGTGAAGGATATGGTAAGAGAGAAGAAACCTATTCTCATTGGTTTGCTTGAAACTAAAATAAAAAAACCCTCGTAATCTCTCTGGATCAAGCTTTTTTGGGTGCTAATTGGGAGATGCTTTCCAACATCAACGCTTATTTCAATGGCAAGATTATCTGCCTTTTTAACTCTTGTCTTATGGCAGTACATGCTATAGAAGAAATTGATCAGATGCTTCATCTCCATTGCCAGCTAAAATCTAGTAGTATCAATTTTCATGACTCACTTCTGTATGCTTCTAATTTTAATTTCCGACGAGATAAATTATGGAGGGACTTACATCGTATCCAGTAGACAATTAAGCTACCTTGGCTAGTGGTTGGTGATTTCAACTGCTTTCTTAAGGGATGCACATCCAGGACACACAAAGGAATTATCTACCTTCCTAATGCATATAGATTCGGTAGATCTCAATTACACTAGAAGGCTTCTTACTTGGTCTAACAACCAACAAGGTAGATGGATGCTTAGAAAGAAGCTTGATCGTGCTCTTGTCAACTCCTTATGGTTGACAAAATTTACAGATTCTTTTGTTCATTTTGGTAAGAATATGATGTCTGATCATTCTTTTATGCTAATTCAATAACTTGCTACTTTCAACTTAAAAAACTCTCCCTTAAGATTTTTTAACCCACTTACTGGTTTAAAGGGGTTTCATGAAGCCGTTGCTAACAATTGGGCATCTGAAGTGGCAGCTTACAAGTCTTATCAACGCAAGACTAAACTCAAATTGATGAAAGTTGAAACTGAAAAATTTTATGTTGCAAAAGAATCTCAATCTTCAGCTCCTCAAGGAGCATCTTCGATAGGCATAGGATAATTGTTATTTGTCTCCACATAACTCCGCATTCAAACAATTAAAAAGAACTTGTCTTCATTAGTACTAGGATGCACTTTAGTTTCAAAATTCTGTGATGAGACGGAAGGCTAAGCTCAACTGATTGAAGCATGGGGATTCCAATAATTTTTTCATTCTTCCATACTTGCGAGAAGGAATATCAACAAGATATCTGTGTTACAAGATCATAGGGGCAAGTGCATGTCGAAAAAAACTCACTCTTGAATTAATGGGCTTTGAGATTCGTCTTTTTCTCCAAGTTCTAACCTTCAGTTGCTATTTAATTATCAGTTGGATCCAATAACCAAAGAGCTTCCGGTCTCTCCTATCACTAAACATGATTTGAAGAAAACACTCTTTAGTGTGCGTCCCTCCAAGTTCCTTGGTCCAAATGGCTTTATTGTCATGTTTTTCCAATCTACATGGGACATCACAGGTTAGGTATTTACAACAGTTGCTCTGGATTTTTTTTGAATCCTCAAGATTTCTTCAGGAAATCAATTGTACACATGTCTATCAATTCCTTAAAAAAATCAAATCCATATAGCATGAGTGACTTCCGACCTATTTCATGTTGAAATATAATCTATAAGCTGATATCCAAGATACTTGTTGATTAACTCAAATTGGTTATTTCTAGCATAGTACTTTTCCCCGTACCATTCCATTATTAATAATGTTCTATTAATTCATGAGTCGGTTAAGGATTATAACTCTAATAAGAAAATCAATAGCTGTTTATTAAAGATTTATTTCTATAGAGCCTTTGATACTATTAATTGGCAGTATATTCAATTTTGCCTAGAAGCCTATGCCTCAGTGGTTCATAACGTGGATCATGAAATGTATCTAGTCTCCAACTTTCGGTGTCCTAATGAATGGTGTTCCTTTAAATAGGTTCAAAATAGCTAAAACAAAGCACGTAGCTTTCCGTTATCGTTGCTCTTTCTATCCACTCTACATACTCCATAACCACATGAGTACCTGCTTCCGGCAAACAAAACCTGCTTCAAAAAGGCTTCGATTTCTCCATTGCCAAAGAAATCAACAAGCTTCTCCATAAATCATAACCCAAGCAACTTGGTTTACCTGAACTGGCATCCTAAGGTTGTGAGCCACCCACCGATCCACTTCTTGTTGGAAAAAGTCCGTGTCACCACCTCCGAGGGAAAGTTACACCAGAATGCTTTCGCTTGCAGGCAATTTCAAATGAAGTGCAAACTTTACTCTTCTTATCGACAAAAATGACAATTGTCATCCGTTGTGAGCTTATGAGCCACTCGCTGTTGATTTGTTAGTAGTTTTCCTTTAGTTAGAAGCCACAGGAAGGCCCTAATCCGTTGAGGCCCTACCCATTTTCAGATGGAGCCCCAAAGACCATTATGAGCTTCCGTAGTGTGGCCTTCAATTAAGTCATAGGCTGACGCCATTGTGAACCGCCCATGATTAGTTTGTGTCCAAATTATGGTATCGTCCGCTATGCCATCGGCATTTGTCTGGATCTCCGTGACATTTATACAGACCGTGGAGGGTAAGTATTGCTAGAACAAGTTCCAACGCCAGTTGCTGCCTTCATTTGTAAAATCCGCCACTGTGGCGTAAAGGAGGCTATTGGGAAGAGGATTGATCGCTACTAAAATTAGAGGTCCCCAATCATTTGCGTAATTATCTAGCTAGAAGTGGATATTTCCAGGTGGTAGAAATTTCCCTCCAAATGACCGAGGCCCCTTTCCTTTCGATATTAGCGGGGATAGGGTGTGGGCCTATTCGATATTTAGCCCTGATGAGTCTGACCCATAGGGCTATGGGTTGATTTACCAAAGGTCAGCCTAGTTTAATCAATAATGCATCATTAGAGGACCAAATATGTTTGAGGCCCAGACCTTCTGTTTTTTTGGGCTTACAAACGGCTTCCCAATTAACTAGATGCATTTTCTTCTATTCACCTGTTGCTCCCCAAATAAAGTCCCTTATGATTCGCTCCAAATCATTGCACAGTTGCCTCGGGAGTCTCACCGTTTGCATCGTGTCAATAAGGAGTGACGAAATTATTGATTAGGTTAGAGTAACTCGCCTCGCCAGGGATAAAACCTTTGCTTGCCATCCTGTGAGTTTTTTTTAGCTCTATTAATGATGTACAAATAAGTGTGTCTCGTTGTATGTTCATGAATCAACGGGACTCCTAAATACTTGCCAAGATTGTTTGTATAAGGAATGTGTAAGGTTTGACTAATGCGACGAGCGGTTGTTGGGCAAAAATTCTTAGAAAAAAAGATCATAGTTTTTTTAGTATTCACTTTCTGTCCAGAGGCCTTACAAAACACCTCCAAAGTCCTTGCAATGACTCGCATCTGTGAGTCCTCCGCTTCAGCAAACAAAACTAGATCATCTGCGAAGAATAGATGGGATATGGAAGGCCTTGTAGGGTTCAGCTTGATTGGTTTCCGTTGCCCTTGACCTACTGCTTGAAATATGAGATGACCCAGCCTTTCCATGCACAGGACAAAAAGGTAAGGCGAGAGCAGATCTCCTTGCTGAATACCACGAGAAGGATTGAAGGGATTCGTCAAGATACCTTGCCAATCAACTTGCATAGACACCGTTGTCACACATTGCATAATGATGTTGATTAAATTATCCAGCATCCCAATGTCCTTTAAGGTGTTTTGGATAAAATCCCATTGAAGCCATTTGTGTGCTTTCTCCAACTCCACCTTGATAGAAAATATCCAGTTTTTCCGATCTTCTTGTGCATCAAATGAATGACCTCCTGGGCTATAGTAATGCTATCAGTAATTTGCCTGCCAAGAATAAAACTGCATTGGTTTGCCTCTACTAGGTAATCCATATGGTTTTTCAATCAGTTCACTATTATTTTCAAAATGATCTTATAAAGCATAGAGCAGAGGCTAATCGGTCAAAATTGAGTAATATTTTGAGGGGAAGGGATTTTGGGGATCAAGACCAAAATGGTATGATTTAAATCCCTATCCCAGCGGTCTACTCAGAAAACTTCCTGAATGTACTCCATCACTTTTGGCCCTATCTGGCCCCAATGCTTTTGAAAGACTAACATGTTCAAGCCATCTATCCCAGGGACCTTATTAAGGTTCATGTCAAAGACCGCCGTTTTGATTTCTATATCATGGATTAGCTGAGTTAGTGTTTGAATCCTGGCCCCCGAAAGCAAAGGGAAAGCTCCGGAGATCGGAAAATTGTGGACAGTCCTATCTTCGTTTGTATAGAGCTGGACAAAGATCTGCAAGTCCCAATTACACTGAATCAGAAATCAGAGTTCCATTGGAAGTAATAAGCACTTTATCTTCAGTTTCTTTCGTCGTGAGAGAGTGAGGGTGTGGTAATATTTTGTATTCCTATCTCCCTAGGAAAGACAATCACACCAGGCTTTCTAATGCCAATAAATTTTCTCCTCACACAGGACCTGTAGTAGTTCCCCACTAAGCTGCTCCTCTAAGACTAAGAGAGAGTCCAAATTTGCGACCTCCATGGTTCTCTAAATGCCCTCCAACCGAGCTAGCAACCTTTTTTCTAATAAAAATTATTACCAAATTCTGATTTATTCCAACTCGTAAGATGCTCATAGAATTTGGCTAATGCTTTCCTCATCGTCTCCTCCTCTGGTAACCAGTGCTCTGCTACCACAGCCTCAAAGTCTAGATGTGTTAGTCATGCATTTTGGAATCGAGGGGTCCTAGTATTCTTGGAGGCGGTCTATATATGTGTATTAACATAGGTCGATGGTCTGACCCTATAAAAGGTAAGTGTTGATTCACAGTTTGGGGATAAGCTTGTAGCCATGAAGTCGACCCCAACACTCTATCTAGCCTGGCTTAGACCACTCCTCTCCTCTACATAAACTTGGATCCCACATATCCTAGATCATGAAGACCACTCCTATGCACCCATTCTTGAAACTTTTTATTCATCACATGCGTGGACTGGGCGCCCTCTTGTTTATCCGAGAGTTCCATTTTGCATTAAAATCTCCTCTGATGAGCCAAGGTCTATATGTAGAGTGACCTATCCATTTAAGAATTGGTCATAGAATGTTTTGATTTGAAACTTGCGGGCTATCATAGACTGTCGTAAAATCGAATGAGCCTAAAGCATGCTTGATCGTGGTGTGAATAAATTGACGATGAGCTATTATTACTGAGATATCAAAAGTATCCCTCGATAATAGCCAAATCTTGCCAGAAAAACCTTCGGTTTCGACTCTAACCGAGTAATCAAACCCTAACTTATTGACTACTTCGTTTGCCCGAGACCCACTGATTCGAGTTTCTAGCAAAACTAGGATACCAGGTTTAGAATCTAGACCCTTACCCCTTGACAATTCCATATTATGATTGACATAAAGAAATAAAGGAAAATTCTACTCTACACTTGAGAAGAAATTGTACCTCCCACGAGATCTATAGTATTGCCCTCACCCTGTCGATGCGAATCAATTTCCTTCTTAGGAATCTTGTGAGGCATTTCGTCCTTCTCACCCATCCGTACTGCGAGGTCCAGAGGTTCGTTGGGATGTTGGCCTCTACCTTCCTTAATTCCAGTCAGGTCTTCTAGGGCCTCAACACCTTCCATCTGCTGTAAACTTTCCTCGACCCCCTGCTCTCAGGCCTCGAGTATCTAACTATCACAGACCATTTCCGTATGTCAGGATATGTTGATCACGAGATGGTTTTCCTAGTTAGTGGGTTTTAATGGAATTGAGGGGATAAGATTCGATCCCGGTTCCTTATGTACTTCCCCCGAGAGCTTTCTCCATGGGAATTCTGGATGGGGACTATTTTCTATCCTTTTGGACCTTTCTTAGAATTATGTCTGGGCCCAGTAGCAGTGAACATGAGTCCCTGAGCAATTTGCTTGCCCTTGTCCATGAAGCTAGATAGATTTAAACGCTGTCCAAATCCAATCGAGTTACTGTGCATTGGGCCCTCCTTCTACGCCTCCATCCCTTCACCCATGTTGTCCTGTTCTGAAAAAAGGGTGAACCTCGAGCCATCCTTATAGTTGTCCTCTTTGGACCGTCCCATCTGTGCCTATCGAAGTGTGGGTTGACGCGGAGGCTTGTGCTGGACTAACATCTATGGTCCATAGCCGTTAGAGTTTTTGCCCATTATGCTCCCTCCAGTTGCAGTAGCAGTGACCGTTGTTCCTGACATAACTTCAGCTTCTCCTTCTCTCAGTTGTGGACGTTCAGTAGAGTCTTGGGGACGCTTTGGACAAGCTAGGTCCACATGGGCTACCATGCCGCAGGTGAAGCACAGCTAAGGCAACCCTTCGTAGGCCACCATAATCTTCTCACCATCGAGTTCCACGGTGTTGCACAGAGGTTTGCTCAGGTCAACTTCCATAACAACTCTAGCGTATTTACCCCGATGAATCTGCAGTGTAGCCTCGTCAATTTTCACGGTGTTTCCGATGAGATTGCCCAAAGAAACAAGAATTCTGGGATGATAACGTGCGGTTGACAGCTCTGGGAACTATATCCACACCACTACTCGATTGAGCTTTGCTTACAGCAGACGAAACTCCAGCACCCACCTCTTCATAGCTAACATCTGTCTAAAGATAGTCCACGGTCCCTGTGTTAAGATGAGAATATCATCACTTTAAGATTAAGATTATAGCACCCCACTCCTGCAAGACCCGAACCCGACATAGATGGGTGATATCCGAGTTTGTGCCCTACGAGGGTGGCATACTAGAATACTCAATTAGTCAAATCTCATTTGCAAAGTCTTTTTTCTTTACTTTTTGAAACAATGCACACTTTTACGGAAAATTAATAATCAATTCGGGCCTGTTTCAATCATAAACTTTTTCAATCACACATATATATATATATGATAATTGCACTCAAAAGTTCGTTTCATTTATAATCCTTTTTCCATTTTGGAAAACTTATTACAAAATAAGTTAAATCAATAAACATAATACAGTAATCTCAGAATACATCATTTCATACAAAAATTAATGAAAATAAAGATGCAGACGCAAACTGATCCCGACCTCTATCTTTTCTATTGCATGCAATAGGTAAACTCCCGTTTGTCTAACGGGGTACTCTTCTGAGCCTGAAAAATATTTGCGAATTTTGGGTGAGTTTTGCGAATTCAGTGAATGACCATCATCGCTGACTTACCCAGTCACATAACACATAATTCACGTTCATATCAACGCAATTTAATCATTTATATTATGTATATGCAGTGCACATGAGACCCACTTTTTATTTATTATTTTATTGTGACCGAGGGCCTAAACTGTTCCTTAAAGGGCTCATTGATGACTATCCCATATAGGGCTCATTTATCATTGAGCCTGAGGCTTTAAATCACTTTTGAGCTCAAGGCTCATTTTCACTCATTGAGCTTTAAGCTCTGATCGGTGGCTACTCTAGTCACAACGTCCATTATATTTCATGCATTCATGACATGGAATGTATCTATTATATTTTCATATTCGCATTCACTCCTATTCATATATCATTAGACCTTAGTCCGACATTCACATTAAAGTTGAGAATCACACTTTAATTCATTTGCAAATGCACATTCAAAAATACACTTATCATTGGACCGTGGTCTGGCATTTAGAAATCATATTGTGTACACTTATTTCATCTCATTCACATACAATGAGCACTTCAATATTCTTTTATATAACACATTCATCGGACCTCCTGTCCGAAAACCAATATAGTCAAACACTTTCACATAATCATTTAAAAGTCAATCAATATCAAAAGTCAAACAAAGCAAACAGTGGAATAAGACCATCTAGGTCTACTCACAAGTTGCTCCCGAAG
>JANSVA010000009.1:4044672-4066754 GCA_025504915.1 Erythroxylum reticulatum | reverse complement strand
CACTTAGCAGCATATTTTCTCAATCCTTATTGCTTATATAGTGGAGAAGAACGTACAATTAATATTATGGGCGGTTTATTTGATTGATTGAATGCAAATGTATTTTCTTTATTCAAGAGCAATCACAAGCGATAAATTAAATTAAATTATATCGTGAAGGTTTAGAGAGTTTTGCTAGATCATCAGCAAAAAGAAAAATTATAATGAAAAAAATGCAACCATGTAAGTTTTATACTTTTAATTCATTATTCACTTATTACTAATATATATTTTTATCATAACTATTAATTTAAAATACAGATGAGTGGTGGAGATTATTCGGTGACAGTGCTCCAATATTGAGAAAACTTGCTATTAGGTTACTAAGTCAAACAGCTTCTGCATCAGGTTGTGAACAAAATTGGAGCGTTTTTGAACACATTCATACAAAGAAACGAAATTGTTTGGAACATCAAAGACTTAATGACCTTGTTTACGTTACTTATAATCTGAGAACGAAGAACATATATTTTACTATTTTATAATTTTGTTTTTATTTCAATAATTTTATTTTTATTATTGATTTTATAATTTCTCTATTATGTATTCAGATCGTTTAGTAAAAAAAGAACATATGATCTAGTTGATATTGATTGTATTGAACATACTGATTTTTGGATCGAAGAAGAAGACCCATCGCTTGATCTTGATTGTAATAAACTTGAAAAGACAATTTATGAAGAAAATGCATTTATCACAATGAATGAATTAAGAACATTTACTGATGGTTAGTTCATATCTTATTTAGATCATATTTAAGTTAAAATTATACTGTATTATAAGTTTATAATTGAGAATAATTTCATACATTATTAATTTATAATTTATTTTAATGTAGTAGAAGAAGTTGATGCAAATACTTTAGATGAAAGCGTAGTTTACGAATCTTTAAATAGCGTTGAAGAATTTAGAGGTTTTGACAATGATAAGATACAATCTCCTTCAAAAATACAATTTTAATTATTATTATTATTTTAATATTTATATTAGACTTATATTTATTTATTATTAATTCATTATATAACAATAGACATTAGAGTATTTGTACTTCAATAAAATATTTTATTTTTACTTATTTTTAATAAATTTTACTTCTTATTTATTATATATTGGTTTTATAGCGGTTCATTACTGGTTGAACCTCTAAACCTTAAACCTTTCATTCGACTGATTCGATGTTTGGTTCAATTTTTAAAACATTAATCCTAACTGAGTCAAATACGTTGACAAGGTTTATTTTTAAGGCGCAACTCTTGATATAATTTTTAGACTTGTAGCTCTTTGAACAATTCTTGAGCTAGTAATATGTCGTCTCCTAGGCATCTTCTATGAATAGAAGCGCTTTGACGTAGGCTGATTAGTTCTGCTAGTTACTTCCCCATTCTGTTAGCTAATAACTTTGAAATTACCTTATAAATGACATTGCAACGTGCTATAGGCTTGTAATCATTCAGTCAGCTTATAATGAGGACTTTTATATGTCTTGTTCATCTCAGTTAACAATCTACAACTATCAAAGAATTCATGCGCTATTTTTGTTAACATTCCACTAATTATATCCTTTGTGCTTCGATAAAATATGGCATTAAACCATCAGCCCAGGGGTCTTATCAGGGTGTAAAAAGAACAAACTGCACTTGATCTCATCAATTACGACCTCCTTTGTCAGATTTGAAGAGTAGTGGCTAGGAATGAAACCATTAAGGAAAGTTTTCAGCTCATCAGGGAGATGCAAGGCAGCATAGTTTATTCATATAAGCTTTTTGTAGTGAACATAAGCAAGCTCCTTAAGCCTCTCCTGATCATAATTTGTGTTGCCTTCAGCATCTCGTGTCGATATAGTTTTGTTCTTGTTAATACCAAATTTGGCAGGATTAGAATCTTATAACCATATGAAACAAAGATATCCTAAAGAGTTAAACCTTAGTCACCATTATCATAAAATTTAAAGTTTATGATCCCGCAACAAATTAACAGGCCACATAAAATTATACTCCAAACTTCTGTTGCCTCCGATTGCTCAAAGGGTATTAAACTAGTTAATATTCCTAAATTGGTCATTGACTACATATTGGATTAGTTCACTTAATTTCGTGCTTACCTTTATGTAGCTCCTTGAAGAAATTAATCAAAAGTAGGTAGAATTCTTGTAATTCCTTTCCCAATGGAGAAACCAAAAGGTCAAAATTCTAGTTATGGGTATTTACGTAAGGTATAATGGAGGCTTCATCTGGCATTATGGAGTTTGAATGTTTGGGTTGGGTTAGGTTTATAGAGAAGAGATTTACAGAAAATAGATTTTCTAATTTTTTATATTTTTATTTTAATAATTCGATATGTTTCTTGGTACTGCTCCCGAGTTTGCCATATGTTAAGTAGTTCTGCTGATGTGGTGTGCTAGATTAGCGACATTAATTATGAGATTAATGATAGATTATTTTTGCAACAAATTTAATATTCAAGCATTGTATTGCAATTTTTTTGTAATTCAGTCTAATATTATAAAATTAGATAAATTTCAAATTTTGATAGAATTTACCCCAAAATTAAAATACTAATTCAACTAATTAAAAAATGTAGAATTGACTGTAAATATAATAAAAAATTCACATTAAAAACTTAAAATGAATAATTTTCTTTAAATCTAAAATAGTAAAATATATTTTAGAATTTCAATGCTAAAATTCATACTACTATTAAATTTAAAGTTAACAACAAATAAATTATAAATATAAATAATATAGCAAATTAATTGGTTGTAACAAATAAGATTGATAGATAGGATTGTCCTATTTGAAATACTAAATAATTTATTTCCTTTCTCAATTTGTATAACCTTTTAAAGTCATTTAAAAATTACAACTTTATTTATATTTAAATTGTTCTCAAAGTAAAATTTACCTCTATATTACATAATTAGTATTAATAATATTTGTTAGATAACGATAACTTCTAATTTCTCTTTTCCTGAAACATGTATATTTCATTAGTTTTAAAATCAGATTTAAAAATATTTTATAATAATTAACAACTTATTGTAAACTTTTTCATTTGCAATTATTAAAAATTAAAAATCAGATAAACATCTATTCGTACACAATTTATTATTTGAGAATTAAAAAAAATCATATAAACATCTATTCGTACACAATTTTAAATATGACACAATCAAGGTTAGAATGTTGAAGCATTTTTTTATAATGTTTAGAGGTAGGGACAGAATCCTCAAAACTTTGAAAGAAATATAAGATTGAGAATTATGGCATTAGATCAACATTTGAAATATTTGAAATTTTAATGCATCACTCAAAAACCTCCTCACATAGACCAAAGGCAAAATATTGAAAATTCTATTATGTCTCGAATACTAAACACCACTCAAAGTACTTATTTAATCAAAATTGAAATTAAATTTAGATTCAGGGGAATCAAACCTATTTAATTTTACTCTTAACGAATCAAATAAGAGAATGACATTAAAAGAGTTTTGATTGGGGCCAACTATTAATTAGCTAAGTGAGTATGGATATGTCATGATAAATGGAACCAAAGGGAGCATAATATAAACATAAGTTTGGTAATGGCTCAAGTTGGGTCATAGGGTTAGCTTGATCTAATTAATCGCTTAGACTATTTAAAACGATATCATAAACCAACTTCAATTTTATTTTAAGTTTCTTAAACTTAAAGACTAAAACAATATTATCTTGGATAGTTAAACTAATTTTACAACGGGAGTTTAAACGGGTTTAGACTAACCTCTAAATTCAAACCCAACTCAAAATTTCTTTAACCTAAACTTGATTTGTTGACTTCAGACTGCATCATATAATGCATAAGAGAATCATTAATCTCTTTATTCGAAAACCACCTTACCTTTCTAATATCTGAATAAAATTAAATTGTCTTTATACCAAGAGAGAGAAAAGTGAAAGTTGAATTTGAATAGTATTGTAGACTTTTTAAAATAATAAATTATATTAAGAAAGAAGAAAATCTTGAACTGCAAATAAATAGTTCAATGACATTCTTTATTGAAACTAAATTCTAGTGGAAACGAAATATACGACAGTGAAGAATGCCATAGTTTAACTTTCGTTTGAATTTATTTCATTAATTAGATGTTTTTAGTACTAGCAAGGTGCAGTGGTTTAGGGTAAGCTTAAAGACGTTTCTCTTAGCAAAGTGTGTCTTAGTTTATGTTTTACAGCTAATTGGTTGGTTGTAGTTTAGTAGTATAATTATTTAAAAGCATTCTTTATCTTATACTTATTCAGATGCGTATGAAAAAGCCCATAAGATAAATGTAAGTTACAAATGAAATTATGATGGGATTATAATTATATGGTCATATTATATTTATGAATTATTCCTAAATTATTTTATTAAAATTAGACATTAATATAGTATAAGCATATGTTATATTTCCTCCTTATGAAGGATGTAGTTGATCCCATGGACTAAGTATGAAAATACTCAAACAAATATGTGGGTAGTTAGTACAGAACAAGTTCATTGAACTTACCCTATATGAGAATTCCATTTGAAACATTACTTATATATCTATGAAAATTTTCATTGGGATAATTGTGTAAGTGGTCATTTGACTTGAAAGCACCAAAGTATCTCATATAGGAATTTTTATATTTTGATACTAATTATAACCATTCTAGTCAATGGTAGCTTAGCTAATAGTTATTAGATATAACATAAACTATATAAAGATAGTTGAGTGATCAATAAAGGATTCATCACGCTAAAGTAGTTAGGAAAAATATTTTGTTCTTCTTGATTAGTACTAATTTGGGAAATCTTTGGCCAAAATGGAATCACACTTTGAAAATAGTTTTCAAATATCATCAATTGGATCAATTGCTAATGATGAAGAAATAATATGATTGAACTCAAATAGAGTAGACATTATTTCTATGCTCTATATATAATTTAGAATATTATATAATGAAAAGATTAAATTATACGAAAAAGTTATGCATAGAAATACTTTGATAATCCTAAATATTGAGTGGTCATGATGTATTACTAAACATCAATTTTGATCTGTAGATATTAGAGAATTACAGATAAGTTAAAGAAGTTTAATTTATCTAATCTTAAATATGATTTAGGATTATAATTCATATATATAGTTAACATATTTGGAAACCTAAGGGGTAACAAATAAAAAATGATTGGAGAAAGAAAAAGATGTTTTAATCAAGTTGGACTTGTTTATAAAGTTTGAGAAATTTTATAATTAAATATGTGATCTTTAATAAATAAGGACCAATATGAGATAATGAATCTTATTTGGGTATAATTAATATCTAATTAGAATTAATTATAATTATAATTAAAGTTTAATTAAAACTAGAATTTATTTTAATTAAATTACTAAAATATCCAAAATCTAATATAGGTATGCTTAAGCATCAAGGGGGTTAGCATTTTTTACATAACTTTTTCTATAACAGTTATAGAGTTTTCTAACTTGTTTTGTAGATATCACTAGAGGCAGAATATTTGTGTGGCTACAATGATTGAGATGAGTTAATTTAAAATTAGTTCAAAAAACGACAAGAAAAAAATCGAGCTTCCTAATAACGTATAAATTACGATTTATGTTTTATTATATTTTATATGTTAATCGTGTTATAATTTATGCTTTATTATATTTTATGAATTAATCATGTTATATAATTTAAGTAATCTTAACTTTCAAAAAATTATCTGATAAAGTTTTATTGTCATTCCGCTAAGCAAAAATTGAATTCGGTTCTGATTTCTCAACTGAGTTGCTGATAGAAGCAGCCCAATCAATTGCTACAATCTAAGAAGTTGAGTTGCGGGAGAGGTGCCAAATATGAGTAGTCACTCAAAAACTAAACAGCTGATTGTACCGTCTCACTATGTAGGTCACGTAACGGATAAAGCAAAGAGGCAAGAGAAGTGAAAGGTAGCAAATATCGTTTTAAGTCCATTCCTAATGGTCAGTAAAGGAATGAAGCTGACCTTAAGAAGGGAAATTAGTAAACCGTATGAGCATTTACCATTTTTACTTTAGATAAGGAGGCTTAAGCTATTCCAGGGCAGAGTGATAAATAAATTTGTTAGAAGGATGTCATGCCCAAAGAGACTTATCATCAAAATTGGGATTATACAAGAGAAGGTTATTCCTTAAAAAATATAGGAACGACACGTAAATTAGTTTCTGATATTACAGATGCTAATAACAATGTCATGCCAAGTTGGTCGTTGAAGTATATTACGTGTTTATTTTGTAGATGGAACGTTAGCATAGTATGTTCCATTTACAGAATAAGAACAAAACGGGTGCAACTGGTCCAACCTAGAACATATCTTCTCTGTTGAAGCAGAGAACATTTATGAGAGTCACATTAACTCCTCGGTGTCCAATTTAATAGCTTCTGGACATGTAATTTATGTTTTCCTTTCAAATTTCTATTAAATTTGAACTCCCTCCAAAGCATTTATTCTTATGCATGCTTTACCTAAAGTACTAGTCAGAGTGATCACGTAAAAGAAGCCTTTTAGAATGCAGTAAATACTTCCATTTTATGTCACCTCTTTCTTCCATACAATCAGAAAGGCTTGAGTACTCCTGTGATTACTCAGGCAGTATTCTTTCGTTTACTCGTTTTCATGTGACTTTCTCTTAAGCACACACTCTTGCCTGTGATTCGATTCAATACAATGCGACACTCGTGCCCACCACTTCATCTATCTATATATATATATATATGTATATATATCTATATTCCATGAGCTCACCACTTCCTCTCAAAATATTCACCAACACATAGCCAGCCAGCTTATAATTTTTGTGAAAATTAAGCGCATAGAAGAACAGCAGACTCGGATATCATTTCTAGACCATGAAGGGTTCTATTTGTCTTGCAGTATTGCTCATTTCTCTTCTTCTTCCTTCTTTTATATCTGCAAGGCACATAAGCAGGCCGAGGACACGTATGGGTCCTTTTTCTCCGCAGCTCTTTTTTCCATTAGATTCTTGTTATTCAAATTAGAATCAATATTTCAAATACTTGGTGTAACATGTCTTAACAATTTTATTTTATCACACAGGCCATGGACATCATCATTCTCCTCAAACACCAACCGTGACAAGAGATGGGATGGTGACTAATCCTACTCTCTTCAGGGAAAGAAGAAAAAACAAGGGGCCTGATACGGTCCAAGTAGCAGGGTCGAGCATGCCCGACTGTTCTCATGCTTGTGGCTCCTGCTCACCTTGTAGACTAGTTATGGTGAGTTTCGTTTGTGCGTCGCTTGAAGAGGCAGAGACTTGTCCCATAGCTTACAAGTGCATGTGTAAAAACAAGTCTTATCCTGTCCCGTGATAACTATTTAAGCTGTTGTAACTAGTAGGTGTAGTCCACGGCTTCCTCTTTTCTTTTTTTAATTTTGAATTTCTTAATTGGAATTTTACATAAGAAGTTGCAGGCATGTCTTTGTACGTGTAATCAGAGAGTTTGACTCCCCTTTTTGTTATGGAAACTGACTTCATTAATTTTTCTGATCGTGCCACTATCGCTTGTCTTCTTGTTTTCTTCACTGAACTATAAACCTAGCACAAATGAATCAAGGCCTTTCAGAAATAAACTCCAGTGGACGCTGTTAATAATTGTTCACGTGACATTCCGTACAGGAAATCTACTTATTACGTAACATGCCCGGCGCAGTGTATCACAAGAGTAACGAGTACAAATCAATTTACTACGCACAGCTGCAGGATCGACTCGGTGGTCCACTGGCCATGCCCATCCTTTGTTCGCGGGCAAAAAAAGTACTAAAAATGAAGATTAAAAGGACATACTTTAATAATTTAAATTCTTTTGGAAATAAAATTATTTTTGAACTAATTTTTATGATAATTTTTTTATATAAGTTGTAATTAATCCTAGTGTGAGAAATCAATTATTGATATTTGCAATGGTCTTACTATAAAATTCTGTGAGACATTCAAGGATCGATATTTGTAGACATACCTGTATTCATGATTGTTTTTGAAAAGTTTTTGAAGCTCTTGATACAAGTTTATTCCCTTTCTTCTTCTTTCTTCGGTGTGTTTCTTCAATAGTTCAGAATGACTATTCAATAAATTTTTAAACTTATATAGCAACACCAACTAACATATCATTTGGTAATTAATCGTTGACCCATTTAAGATTCATTAATTAATATCCAATAACCATTATTTTGGGTGCTTTTCATGAGACTCAAATTTATAAGTCATAAGGGCCATTAAATATTCTAACAATCTCTCACTTGACCCATATTACGACTTGGTGATTTAATAATAAAATTTTAAGTGCACACAATACATGAAATCGATCAAGTTATCCTTAATTGATTTCAGATGGTGGGATTATAGTGGTCACAAGTTATATAACACGATTCTTTCCATATATTACATAATCATCTCAATTCATAAAACTTTAATTAGATAATTCTGTAATTGTTATCTCACAAATAATAATTAATGTATACAACATAATATAGATAACAAGTAAGTGAGAAAAACATATGACTGTAATTGAATTCACAAGTGTCATAACAATTCGAGCAAAACACTTATATGTATATATACATATCAGAACACTATCCTAGCAAGGGCTTATCTTTAAAGCCCATCCGTTCAACATGACCAATAAATCTTTTGGGCACTAAGCCTTTAGTTAACGAATCCACTATGATGAGACCAGTTCCAATATGCTCAATTGACGATTTATGTTTTTGCACTTCTTCTTTCACAAACAACTACTTCGAATCCATGTGATTCGCATCCTTTGAATATTTGTCATTTTAAAAGAAGAAAACAGCTACGAAATTATCGCAATAAATTCTTAACGATATAGTAATATTGTCGACAATACCAAGACCTAAGATAAAGTTCTGCAACCACAATCTATGGACCATAGCCTCAAAGCATGCCACAAATTTAGCCTCCAAAGAGGAAGTAGCAATGACGGACTTCTTTTCACTTTTTCATGAAATTGCTCCTCCAGCTAATATGAACATATAATCAAATGTAGATTTTCGTGAGTCTACACAATTGGCATAGTATGAATTTGAGTAACCTATCACTTCGAGATGAGTTAATTTTTTATATGTGAGCATATAGTCCTTGGTGCCTTATAAGTATTTAAGGACTTTCTTTGCAGCTTTTCGGTGGTCCATTCTAAGATTGCTTTGATATCAGCCTAGCATTCCAATATCAAAACTGATATATGGCCTAATGCATATTTGAGCATACATTAAGCTCCTAACTACTAATGCATAAGGAATAGATTCCATGTCCTTACATTCCAAATCGTTTCGTGGACATTGCATTAGATTAAATTTGTCCCCTTTCTGAATTGGAACTATCGATACGGAGCATTTTTCCATTTGAAATCTTTCTAATACTTTGTCGATACAACTTTTATGAGATAATCCTAACAATCTTTGTGATCTATCTCGAAATATTTCTATTCGTATCACATAGGATGCCTTATCCCATATCTTTTATTTCGAAATTACTAGAAAGAAAATTCTTTACATCATGTAACAAAACCATATTATTAGTAGCAAGAAGGATATCATCAATATATAAGACTAATATAATGAACTTGCTCCCATTAACCTTATAGATACACCGATCAACAATGTCCTATACAAAACCGTAAGACATAATGATATCATTAAACTTAAGATACCATTGTCGGGAAGCTTGTTTTAGTCCATATATTGACTTCTTTAATTTACACACTAACTTGTCCTTTCCTATGGTTTTAATTATTTAACAAAAACTCAAATTATATAGTTCTAAAAAGAGAGTTATTAGATTCTTATATAGCAAAATCCATTTTGAGGTCTCTTTTAATTACCAAACGACATGTTGGTTAGTTTTTCTGTATAAGTTTAAAAACTTATTGAATAGACATTCTAAACCATTGAAGAAACACATTAAAGAAAGAAGAAGAGAGGGATTACACTTGTATCAAGAACATCAAAAGCTTTACAAAACAATCATGGATATAGTTATGTCTATAAACATCAATCTGTAAATATCTTACAATTGGTATCAGAGCCACGGTATTGTTTGTTGCATTTCTGGAATGTGATTTTCATGTTATTTTCTGTATTGCTTATTTTCATACGTTGCACATTTATTTTAGTTTAGTTTTGTTCTTTTATTCCCATGCATTTTCGAAACTGGTTTTCGTTACTAACGATGGAAATGAAATGAAAACCAAAAGAATTGTGTAAAATAAATGAATTTATCCAGTTGAGGCATGATTTATTTTGAAAGAATGATTCTGGACAGAAAGAGAGTCCTTCCTGTCCTTTTATTGAAGAAGTATAAAGAGCTTTTGTTCGTTGTTGATTTACTGTGTTGAAGAACTAGAATGATGCCATCTTCGACATGTGTTTCTGGTTATCAACAGTAACGAAAATGTGTGGTTCTTGAAACTAGAAGGTTGGTTATTACTGTGATTGTCTTAAACAAGTATTGAGGATGTGTTTCTATGGTATGATGAAAACATATAAAAGAATGACGTTGGGATTCAGTATCCAGAAAACTTATTAAAGAATTAAAAAAACTCAGAAATCACAGGCGTATGAGGATGAAGACGGCGTGGCATTTGGCGCGTGCACCACATATAGTGGAAGCACGTGCCAGATGCTACCTTTCTACTAGCAGACAATGATTATGGCCCAATTATAATGGATTATTTTCTATACATAATGTAATTTTGGAAATCAGTGCCATAGTATATCTTTCCTTGGTACATTGACTATTTTATATTATGTAATGCTTGGAGTTAAATTTTCCTATTATATGTTGAGTGTAATACATGACTTTATGGATGGTTAGAATGGTTTGTTAGTCACCAAAATGACCAAACTAATTAAATTAAAAATTTCCATGTATGATAATTTTCCAATTAAATGTTTATTGCATAGAAAGCTTGTTAGTCACCAAACTGGCTTAACTTGAAAAATTAATCATTTAATTTTGATTGGTTCAATTGTTCATTATGATATGATGCTAAAATGACATAAAGGTTCAATTGAACAATTGAGATAATTAATTATAACACTAGGAGGTCACCTAAAGGTGGACCATTTCTTATAATTAATGATATTAAAGAGACTTTATCAACATATTTAGTTAATATGATTGTATATCCAAAGATAACATACATGTTGACTAAAATATGATTGATTGTCCATTATAGTGAACTATATATTCATCAGAGTAGGTTATAACTATGTATTTAAATTTCACCCAAAGGAGAATTGAAATGCATAATCAAAGTGTATTAGTTAGTTTGAATCCATTTAGGTTTACTTAAGTCATTAGTATGTGGGCTATATGTTGTGTTTGCAGCATCGACTAATTCGTTCGCTTTAGTAAATGGCTTAATCAAGTTTAATGGTTTGAACTATACCGACTGGTCTGAACAAATCCAGTTCCAACTGGGTGTAATGGATTTGGACTTGGCCATTCAGACGCAAGGCTTACAACCATAACTGAGACTAGTTTTGAAGCTGACAAGTTTTATTATGAGATTTGGGAACGATCTAATAGGTTAAGTTTGAATTTGATGCGAGTGACAATCGCATAAAATGTGAAGCCACCAATGCCTAAGACAAAAAATGCAAAGGATTTCATGTTAAAGCTTAAGGAATACTCCTTATCTGATATAGATGACAAGTCCATAGTAGGCACTTTAATGAGTGAGCTAACGACTAAAATTTTTTGCTAGTCACAACCCATTCATGATTATGTAACTCATATGTCAAACTTAGCTGCAAAGTTAAAATCTATAGGTATAGATGTGAGTGAGTAATTCTAGCACAGTTTATTATCAACTCACTTCCTCTAAAGTTTGGACAGTTCCAAGTGAATTATAACACTAATAAAGAAAAATGGAACCTTCAAGAAATTAAGTCCATGTTAGTTTAGGAGGAAGGGATATTGAAGAAAATAAAGGGGCACTTTTCATTAAGGAGCTAGTAGTAGCAAAACCAAACTAGGAAAGAAAGGCAAAGATAAGGACAAAGCTCTCAGTAAAGTTAATGAGGGCCAAATTAATAAAGATAAGAGGTGCCACTTTTACAAGAAGCCTGGTCACTTCAAGAAAGATTGTCCTAAAAGAAAGACTTGGTTTGAAAAGAAAGATACATACTATGTTTCAATATATTTTGAATCAGATCTTATTGAAATGCCTAAGAATACCTGGCGGTTAGATTCTGGTGCAACTACTCATGTGTCATATGTTAAACAGGGATTCTTTTCAATCCAGACCATAAATGGAACTGAAAAGTTCTTGTGTATGGGGAACATAATGAAGGAACGGACAGAGGGTATTGGGACATACATATTGATCTTGGATACTAGGTGTCACTTAGATCTAGAAAAGTATCTTTATGTTCCTGAATGTGCTAGAGATTTAGTTTTTGTTGCAAATTTGTGATGTAGGATTCCAATTTAAGATTGGAAATGATGTTTTTTCATTATATAAACATAATTACTATTATGGTTATGGTACCTTAATTGATTGTTTATATCGTTTCAATCTTGATGTTGATTTTGTTACATCTCTGTTTCGTGTTGATCATATTATAGGAAGTAAATGTAGTGTACAAAATGAATGTTCTGCTTTTTTATGGCATAAAAGATTAGGTCATATGTCCAAGGAAAAGGTACAAAGGTTAGTTAAAAATGACATCTTTCCTCAATTGGATTTTGTTGACTGGGATATATGTGTGGATTGCATTAAAGGCAAGCAAACCAAACATATATCAAAGCATCCATCCACAAGAAGTAGCGTATTACTGTAATTAATACACACTAAGATCTGTGGTCCGTTCAACGTTCCTTCTTAGGGTGGCAAAAAATATTTTATTACCTTATTGATGACTTCTCACAATATGGTTATATTTATTTGCTGCATGAGAAGTCTCAATCTGTGGACATCGTAGAGGTGTTCATTAATGAGATAGAAAAGCAGTTAGGTAGAAAAGTAAAGATAGTGAGGTTTGATATAGGTGGTGAATATAATGGAAAATTTGATGAAAGTGGACAATGTCCAGTTCTATTTGCAAACTTTCTTGCAAGTCGAGGCATATGTGCACAATACACAATGCCTGGTACACCACAACAAAATGATGTAGCGGAAAGGTGAAATCGTACTCTTATAGATATGGTTAGGAGCGTGTTAAGTTATCATTGTGGATGCATGCATTAAAGACTGTTGCATATCTACTTAATAGGATTCCTAGTAAAGCAATTCATAAGATACCTTATGAATTGTAGACAAGGAGGAAACCTAGTTTATGACACCTTCACATTAGGGGTTGTCTAGCTAAAGTAAGGCTGTATAATCTACATAAAAAGAAGCTTGATTCAAGAGCTATTAGTGGTTTTTTCATTGGCTATCCTAAAAAATCAATGCAGTATAGATTTTATTGTCCTAAACATAGTTCGAGAATAGTTGAGTCTAGTAACACTCGGTTTATTGAAAATGATCAAATCAGTGGAAGTGGAGAACCACAAAAGGTGGATATTCTTGAGAATCGAGTACAAGCTACTCCAAGTTGAGTAGACACTACCACATCAGATGTGATCCCACCAGTTGATATTCCTCTTATTGCATCACATATACACAACATACCAGAACAACAAATTAATGTTCCAATTTCACAAGTTGAACATATTAATGACGAACTAACTAATGGTGATCAAGTTACAAATGACCAAGTAATGTCATAAGATGTAGCATTACGAAGGTCTGTAAGGAAAAGAAGACCAGCTATTTCGAGTGACTATGAAATTTACTGACTTAAACATGAATGTGACTTGAGCATTGATAAAGATCTAGGCTTGTTTAAACAAGCCATGGAATGTAAAAATTTTGAAAAATGGTTCAATGCTATGAAAGAAGAATTGAAATCAATGGATGACAACAATGTATGGGAATTAGTTAAGTTGTCGGAAGATGCAAAACAAGTGGGTTGTAAATGGGTCTTTAAGACCAAACGTGACTCATAAGGCAACATTGAAAGGTATAAAGCTAGACTTGTTGCCAACAAATTCAAGTTATGAAAAATGAAAATTAAAATTAAAAATGTATTTATGATTTTCATAAATTATAAAAACATGACAACATAAAAAATAAGGATTCCAAAATATAATATTAACCAAACATAATATTTTACAAAATTTGACAAGTAAAAGTAAAAAATAAAAAATAAACAATTCAAAAAATTTAAAATCAATAGTGGAAATAAATAAACTTTAGTAGTATCTTTATCAGTCTTTTAGTATAATTAGGATATAAAGAACTAGTAACCATATTATGATGGATACATCTATGATTATATGGGCTGATTAGCACATAAGCTTAAATATTAACTACTGTTAATGAAACATTTTTCCCACTTAAATTTGTGAAGCAATCCACAAATAGGAAGCAATCCATAATTATATGCTGACATTAGATTATATGGAGTTAAAGAAGCGTTATTCATGTTAAAACAATTAGGAGGATAGAGTATAGTTGTCGCTCAATTAAAAATTCAAACAATATACAAAATATTATTATAAACAGAAATAAAAGTTTCAAGTCAAACATTCACTAAATAACTATAAGCTACAATTATAAATAATAACTTAATAGGCTTGATTTCGTTTTCTTGATACCTAAAAAAATGGAGCATTATTCATATATTTCAATTTATCCTATTTACTACATATTCTCTTTTTTATGCCATCATACATTATTCATGTAGATATCTTGTAGATATATTTATATATTTTTGTACATAATGTATAGATGATTCATCTATTAATCTCATGCTTGAAGATTTGATTAAGAACTAAATAATTTTCATACCACTATACTATTGCCATGTTGCCTATATTTCTATTTGGTTGCATGAGGATTGACACCAAACAAACTTGTCACTTCTAACTACTTTTGTCATAATATGTATTAGATTGTCTTTGGTATGAACTTTTTGCATATTCACATTTTCTTCCTTTACTTTTTCATAAATGAAGTGAAATTAAACTCTTATGTACTTAATTTTGAATAGAAGGCTAGATTCCTTACTCAATGCAAGGCATTTTAACTATCACAAAACAATGAAGCTTTTTGATATTTATGCCTAAGTTCTTCCGATATTAGTTTCAATCATTTTATTGACTTGAGCAGCTGCTACATATTATACTTCTTTTTTATTAATATAGCCATAAATAATTATAGCTTTAAAACTTGGCTTATAACTTTATCACTAAGTGTGAACATATAAACTATAATGAATTTGTTTTTTATCTAGATCATTTTAATAATTAAAGTGAACATATCATTTAAAAATAAACTATAATCCTTTATATTTTAACGAAACACCATAGGTTCCTTTAGTGTGTCTTAGGATCCTTTTTACAACATTTCAATGCTCTATGCTAGGATTGGCTAGCTACATGTATCAATGTTTAGCCTTGCACAGACTATAGATAAAACTAAACTCTCAACTGTGGATGCATATAATACTCACATCATCTTTATCATCTTATTTTTATTGTTAGGGCTCATATTGAAGGATAAACTAACATTAATAGGAAGTGGTTTTTAGATATTGGCTTATAAATTTACATCTTGAAATGCCACATACCTCTTTTTAGGTTGTTTTTCTTAGAAATCCAAATAGTTTTGCTATATTTGTCTGTTTTAATTTATATACTAGAAACATTTATTAGTTTTAAGTTCTCCATTCCAAATTTCTAAGTCAATTGTACCTTAATTCTTTAATACATGCCTTTTTTAGGGTTTGCATTTAATATGTTATCTACATAAAAAAAGATAATAAAATGACTATCGCCAAAACTTTTAAAATACATATAAGGGTCTGCATTAAGTTTTTTGTATTTTAGATTTATGATGAAGGAATTAAATCTCTTGTACTAATGCCTGGAAACCTATTTAATACCATATAGAGCTTTGTTTTGCTTGGAAACTACGTTCTTTCGAACTTTTCTCTAAAACTTTCTATTTGGAGAATATAAGTTTCTTCTTCAAGAATGCTATAGAGAAAAGCAAATTTCACATCTAACTATTATATATATAAGTCAAACATAATACACATGACATGAATACATTAACATTAGTAATTTGAAAAAATATTTCATTGAATTCAATTCCTTTCTTTTGATCATATCATTTCACCACAAATCTTGCACGATATTACATCACTTGATTATCACCATTTATCTTAATCTTAAAGATTAATTTATTACCAATTAGCTTCTTTCTTTATGGTAATATTATGCGTTTCTAAGTTTTGTAATTATGAAAAGCTTTACTTTCCTACTATGTTGATTTAACCCATTAAGAGGCATTTGAATTATTTGATGTTGTTTACAGAGTTAGTAGCCCTTTATCTTTTGTTAAATGGTAGTATGCTATATTGCCCTTAATTCTATAATATGAGTGCTAATTTGATGTTTTTTTGTATGATTTACTGAACAAAATTTTGAAACTGTAAACTCAAGTACTTTATACATCTCGCTCTGGTGCTATTATAGAAGAAGCCTTTTTGTTAAAATTCTTTTTCACTTATATTATAGTCTCTGAACATCTTTGTGTAGTATTATTATCTTATTCTTGCCTTTATAATTTATATTCCACAAAGGTGACGTCCTTATTGATAATAGCCTTCACTCTTTTAGAACATCCTAAATATAAAACATTTCTTGAATTTTTGATCTAGCCTTGTGGTACTTTTAGCATTATAAATCTTATACATAGGACTCCTAAATACATGAAGGCTGGATCACGCAAGCTTTTAAGTTTACATCTGCATCAACATTTTCAACTTAATTACATTTGATGGAAGTTGATTTGTTATATTTTTCATGCTTTTTTTCATAGAATTACGTTCATCCACTTTATCACTCTTTTTTTAGGAGCGTATGTAGTAACAAATTGTCTTTTGATGCCTTATTACTTGTAAAATGCAAAAAATTATCATTAGTATATTTTCCTCTATTATCCATTGTTGTAACTATTTTTTTTTTACCATATTCAAGTTTATCATATATTTTGGAAACTTTAAAGGTTGAGATGATATATGTTTTCCTCTTGATAGGGTGTACACAATAACTTCTAGAATAATTATCAATAAAAGATACATTATTTTGATCCTTTCAGGAATGGAACTGGTGCTTGCCATGTATTAGAAAGAACTAATTTAAGAACAACCTTAATTTTTAAAATTGAGGTGTCAAACTTTACTTGGTGTTGCTTAATTATAACATAATGACTTAATCATCTTCATGTTTAACTCATCGTGTTACTCTACCAAGACCACTCCATCTCTCCGCCATAACCCCTTCACCGCTTGACCTCTGCCTCTCCTTTCATCTCTCCAATCCTCTTTCCCCATCAATTGCCACTCCTTTCCCCAAACAGCTTCACAAAGCATTCAAACTTAAAATCTAGAAAGAAACCGTAGCCTAACCCTTAGCTCTCAGATCCCAAACTGCAAACAACCATACCACTACCACCGCCTTCATCCCTCCAACATTCTATCCCTCCTTCTCACACCATTTCCATATCATCCCTTCCTCTAAAAAGCATAGTAGAAGCTGTGGTTGATGTCATTTCGCCCCAGATCTCTTGTTTCAAACCTAAGAAACAACCAGAAATTACACAATGGACAAACAATTTCTAACTCCCATCTTCCCGATCATTTTCTACATCTATCTCAATCCCTACTAAGACTGCTCTTCCTAAAGGATTTACTCTTACTAAGGTAGAAATAGCTAAAGGACCTAGGAAAACTTGGAAACAAGTGGTTAGAAATAGCTTTGAATCCTCTTTGGAATTCAGCCCTTCGGTAGAGGTTGATGGCAAGTTAATGATGGCTCCTAGTCTAGATGTTTTGTATTAGGGAGCCAAGACATGTGAAGCTACACTTGTGGGTTTCTTTATGGAAAAAAAGACCTGCATTTTCGATTATACAAGCGTGGGCAATGGGAAATTGGAAGGGAAGAGGTCTAATAGAGGTTATGCTTATTGAAGAAGACAATATAATCTTTACTTTTTCTTCCAAATTGGAAGCTCAAAAGGTAATAGAAGAGGGCCCTTGGCATATCTCTAAACTTTCACTTTTTATCCAAAATTGACAATCGAGGATCGAGCTTAAAAAAATTAGAATAAAGAGTATTCCCCTATGGGTGAATATTCACAATATCCTATTGGAGTATTAGACTACAAAGGGGATGAGTATGCTTACGAGCTACTTGGGGAAACCTATATGCATGGATGAGAATACTGCTATAAGGAAAAGAGTTGGATTTGGTAGATTATGCGTGAGCAATGATATATCAAAGGAAATGAAGGATAGTATCCCTATTCTTAGGTTGACGAATGTAACATCTTTTAAAGAAGACAAAGTGTTGATGACATACTAATAGAAACCATCTCTTCAAGCTCAAGGCAGAGTATGGAAACCGACAAGTAAGGTCTTTTCAAAAGTTAAATGTTGGAAAGTGATGGGTATAGAAAATAATGTTCTAGAAGAATCCAAAGAAAATGAGGAGGCTTAACAAGTAGAAAAAAACCAAGACATAACTCAGGAAGTAAATGCCTCCCCTAAAAAAAGGGAGGACATTCCAAAAGGCAACAAACTTGGATCTGTTTAGATGACAGAAGCTCTATATAATCAACTAGAAGATGGAAAAGTTCAAGAATCTACTTGAGCAAGTCAAAATGATAAATCTTCGGATGTGCAACATAATGAGCAAAGTCTATCTAGGACTGATGTGCATAATGGTAACAATTCTAATGAGCAGTTAGAGTAGGTCACCTCTAGGAAAAGTAGTAGAAGCATAGGAAGAGCTCTACAAGGAAAGCTGTTTGATTATGAATTTGATAGTATAGAATGTGCGTGAAATAAATAATCCTTCAAAGATGAAAGCTTTAAAGGATTTTGTGCTCAAGGAAAAGCCTTGGGATTTTTGTATGTTTGAGACTAAAATTAGAGAATCTAATATGAATAAACTGGTATGTCTAGGTAGCAAATGGAAACTCATTACAAATCATCAGAGTCATGCATATGGAAGGATTATAATAGTTTATAATGGGGATCATCTAAAACTAGAAGTTCTGGAATCTAGTCAACAACATATTCACTCTAAGATTTATTTCAAAATGCAAAATTCTCGGGTACTAGCTACTTTTGTCTATCGATTCAACACCGTTTTCCAAAGAATTGAACTTTAGAGTTTCCTCAGAAGGATCAAGGCCTCAGTGAATTCCTTTTGGGTTTTATGTGGGGATTTTAATACTACTTTGTTTATATCAGAACCCTAAGGTAATTGTAACCTTCTTAACTATTCCCCTGATATGTTCGAATGTATGTAGGAAGTGGAACTGATATACGTAAAAGCTGAAGGTCATAAGTTTACTTGGATAAATAAATAATGCTCAAATTGGCACATCGGAAAAAATTGGATAGAGCTATGGTTAATGTGGAATGGCTACATTCTTTTTTAAGAAGTTCTGTGAAATTTCTAGACCTTGGAATCTCAGATCATGCTCTTATAAAAATTGAGAATTTGTTCACCATCTCTAGAGTCCATCATCCTTTCAAATTTAGCAATTTTCTAGTCAACAAGGACATTTTTTAGGAAGCAATAGTCAAGGGTTTGGAGCACGATTTTTATGGGACTAGATAGTTCACTTGTATCCAAAAGCTAAAGGCTATTAAACAGGAGCTGAAGATTCTTAATGGTAAGAGGGGATAGAATATTAATAAGGAGATTGATATTTCTAAGGAAAAACTTTCCTCTATTCAAAAAGCATTAGTGGAGAATCCTTTGGATGGAGCTCTAGCCATAGCAGAGAAGGATGTTCTTAAAAATTATTTACAAGTAGTGGATAACCAATGTTTTTTACTGAAATAGATAGCTAGAATTAATTGGTTAAAAGAAGGAGACAGATGCACAAAGTTCTTCTTTAACTCTTTGCTAGCTCAAAAGAACACTAATAAAATTTTCTCCATTAAAATAGAAGCTAGAGTGGATATTATTGGACAAGATGAATTAGTTAAGGAAGCTTTGGAGTACTACAACAAACTAATTGGATTAGAAGCACCCTCATCTGAGATAGATTATGACCTAAGACAATTTGTAGCTACTAAAATTCCTGATCATGAAGCTTATTGTTTAATAAGACCTATTACAGATCAGGAAATTAATAAGGTGGTCTTTAGCATGAATGGATCTAAAGCTCCGATTCTGGATGGAATGAATGGTTTTTCTTATCAAAAAACTTGGAATAGTTTAGGGGAATTGTCAAGGAGGCAATACAGGAGTTCTTCCTAAAAGCTGTTTTACTAAAGGAAATAAACAAGACTTTTCTACATATGGTCCCTAAAATCTCAAATCCCAAGAACTCAGAGTGACTATAGGCCTATTTTGTGTACAAATTTCCTTTACAAAATCATTGCCAAGATTTTGGCAAATAGGCTGAAGTAGGTACTTAAATATCTCATCAGTGAGAATCAAGGAGCTTTTATGGCAAACAGACATATAGGGGACAACATTCTTATCATTCAGGAGCTATTAAAAGGATATAATTATAGAAGAAGCCCTCAAAATTCCATTATAAAAGTGGATTTACAAAAAGTTTTTTGATAGTGCAAATTGGGGATTTGTGCTAAAATCCTTGGAGATAATGAATTTTCTCTTAACATTCATCAAGGGGATTCAATAGTGCATTACTACTATTTCCTATAGGATATTGATTAATGGGAGCCGTGCGGAAGTTTTTAAAGGAAAGAAAGGAATTAAGCAAAGGGACCTTCTATTCCCCTACCTATTCCTAATTCGTACAGAAGTCCTCACTCAGATGCTGAAGCTTAAAACTTTAATTGATCCTAAATTTAGATTCCACTCCAAATGTAAGAAAATTTTGCTAACTAGTTTGTATTTTGCAGATGACCTTATTCTCCTAAACAGAGCAAATGCTCATTTAGTCAATCTTGTAGCACCCCCTTACCATTGTTTACGCACCGGGACGCCCGCAGGTCATTCCGGTACATATCCCATGACAAGGATGAGCTACGTGCGATCACTACATTCATTCCACATGGCATCATATCATTATTTACCAATAAAGCATCAATAGAAAATCACAATAGTTTTGAAACCAACTTTTCCTTCATTTCATTCCACTAAAATCAAGAGTTTACACGTACAAAAACACTACATGAAACAGGAAAATGTACAAAAACACTACATGAAAGAGGAAAAAGTAGCACATCTATCTAAGTCATCCAAAAGTCCCACCTGACCGACCTTTGAGCCATGACTTCTCTTGCCAGACACAATCTATACGGCTGAAAAAGTCTCTCTGAAGCTAGGAGTCTACTCTCGGTCCTGAAAAATAACGTTGCAATTTTGGTGAGTTTTGCCAACTCAATGAGGTAGCCATCATCGATGGTTCACTCAATTCATGCAACACTTCAATTCATATGACAAATGATATCACAATTTCACATTTAGCATAAGCAACACACTTTCACTTAAGCATGAGAAATTATGCTTTTCACTCAATTAAACACATTCAACAAGATGCATATGAAATGCTCATGTGACACTTTTTCAATTATTAAGGTGTTATGACTGAGAGCTTGAACTGTCCCTTATAGGGCTCATTAAGCATTAAGCCTGAGACTCTAAATCACTGTTGAGCTCGAGGCTTAAATTCACTCGTTGAGTTTTAAGCTCTAATCAGTGGCTGCTCCGGTCATAACTGTTATTATCTGAATATGCATTCATGAATGAAATGCATATGCCACAATCAATCACATTATTATGAACGTAAGCACATGTCACAATCAATCACATCGTAAGCACGTAGGTCTTATATTCATATACAAGTAGCACTTCAATAACACAACTCCCCAGTACACAGTCATCGGACCTTCTGTCCGGAATCCACAAT
>JANSVA010000009.1:4017210-4044572 GCA_025504915.1 Erythroxylum reticulatum | reverse complement strand
GTACTTCTAAATGTGATTTTATGAAACAACTGTGTTATGCTTGAATATTGCATGAATTGAGTGGACCATCGATGATTTTTACCTCACTGAGTTTGCAAACTCACCCAAAATTGCAACTTATTTTTCAGGACCGAGAGTAGACTCCTAGCTCCAGAAGGACTTTTCCTGCCATGTAGATCGTGTTGGCAAGGGAAGTCATGGCTCACAGGTCAGTCAGCTAGGACGTTTGGGTGATGACCTAGTTAGGCCTTTTCGTATTAGATTTCTTTTGGAGTGATGTATAAACAGTGAACTATGACAATTATGTAAATTTCTGATTTTGATGAAAGGAAATGAGGAAATTTTATGGTTTCAAAAATTAGTGATTTTTTTATATTGATGTATGATTATTATGATGCCATGTGAAGTATTGTAGTAATTTTTCGTAGCTCACCCTTATCGTAGGATATGTATCGGAATGACTTACGGGCGTCCCGGTGTATACCCTACGGTAAGGGGGCGCTACATAATATCACAATATTTCTTCTTCTTCTATTTGTTACACATCGTCTTTCATTTTAATTTCATTTTAAGTTTCTTTTTTTATTTAAAAGATAAAAATAAGTTATATTAATACTATTACTATTTTGATAACAGTTTGGAAGCATTAATAAATTTATATTCTTGATAGTTAAGATAACTAGATTTCAAAATACTAATGATATTTTTCACCAATCTAATTTAATTATACTCTCACTTATTTTTATATTAAATAAAGATATCATTATTTTTGTCCAATGACAAATACTTGTGTTTATGATTAAAAAAGACAAAATAAAGTAATAATTTGTATTATTTTTAATATAAAGATTGAATTTGAACGTTTTATGTAATGAATGAATTTATATAAAATTTAGAAACTTTTGTTGATAAGTTATATGGGTTACGAGAATAATATCATCAAGGAAAAAAAAACTATGTTACCTCAATAAAATTTATATCAAAAAAAAGAAAACTAAGGGTTGATACCCAACTTCCACACGAGATTTTTTGTACCTTAAACTGTTTGTATTGATAAAATTGGTTCCACATCCGTGTGCTTATGTTTCTAGTTTGCCTATTAAACTTCGTTTTTCAATTTGGGAACTGATTTTAATGATAAAGTAGAATCTTTATTGATAGGTACTCCATTTCTACTTGTCTTTAAGGTTAAACTGCTAAGATAAGAGATTTAAGGTTTGAAAGGTTTAACCAGTATTGAACAGTCATAAAAAGGCTAAAGAATGAATAAATTTAAAGAATTTGAAATATCATTGAAAAATATTTTTATTACTAATTGAAAATTTTAAAGTTAATTAGAGAAAGAGATTGTTGAATGCTTATTAATTTATAAAATTGACAAATTAATTAATAAAATATTTGTTTTTAACAACAAGAGTATTAAATTCAATCGAATCGAAAAGTTAAAAATCAAACTGAAAGTTAGATGGTTTAAGATTTTTATGATTGAATAGGTAAAACTAGTTAGATTCTTTTAATCGTTGCTTTTCACTACCTTTTAAATAATCAGGTGGCAACCACCCATATGTCCCTATTTAATGAAAAAATCACGATTATCAAACCAAGTAAGTGAAAGGTAAAGTATGTATGATATTGTTTTAGATCTAATATTGAGTTATGTTTATCTAGGTGTCTCCTGTCTAGTGACTAATGTCTGATTAAGCAAGTAAGGCTATTACAGTTTATATATCGTAGTGTAATATACTATTATTTATATATTCAATCAATGGTATCTACTAAAAAATAGAAACATAAGATTGTTTTTGAAAAAGAAGAAATGTATTAAGCTTTGAAAGGCAAAACAACTGTACATTCAAAATATAATGCTAGTTGTCACCATATTTTAATGACATTTAAGGATTACAGAAAGAGGATTAGAAACATAGGATTGCAAAAAGAATACAAATATTGCTTATGTAGAAATATGTGTTTTTATGTGTTGATTTGAAGTCTAATATATTACACGAATTTTTTTTAGAGAATTGATACATGGTTAGACTTTTATCTTGGAATATTCTATAGTTTATTTCATCCCACATTGCTATAATTGTTGAGGATAAAATCACTTAGAAACATTTATAAGCAGAGCTGATAGAATAGTTGATATTTAGGTACCAGAATTTGATGCTATCCAAACTATCTAACCTCAGATTTATTAGATGTGGTCTGAGGAGTTCCATCTATAATCCCCTTATATAGCTGCATTTAAAGAATAGGTGTTGAGCACCTTGCTCAGCCTCTTGACATAGTGAACATTGGCTATTGAGATGTACGTGTCTAGAAACTTTATTAACTATTTTCAGTTTGCCCTTCGTTGCAATCCAAAAGGTGATCGTAGCGCGAGGGTTGAGATAACTAACCCAAATTTCTTTAGTTTAATGTACTTTTGGAAGATCCTTGAAGATCAACTTCTTGCATGTTAAGTTGGAATACTTCCTTGTCAGCTAAGGCTAATGCAACAGTAGGACTTAGTTAAATTGATGTTCTAAAGGTTATAATGTTGTAAACTTAGTATTGAATATGTCCCTTATTTTTAGAATGGCGTTTAGGGTGGTTGAAGGAAAATGTGTATAGTCAATTGCCCAAATACTTTTATTCTTGATAAAGTAACTACGAATCCACTTACACCAAAGAGATTGTTTATCATGCACTAGTCTCCACAATCTTTTTGTAAGCAAAATGATGTTCATGATCTGGATAGGACATATCCCCATACCTTCTTAGATTCATGAAGTGCAGACTTCACTCCATTTCATCTTAGTTCTGTGAGTTCTTTTTGTGCAGCCAGACCAAAGGAACTTGCTGAACAACTTATATATGGTTTTTATAATGGAACTTGGAAAAGCCATATGAGGAGCTTAATAGATGTTGATAGAATTGAGTATTGATGTAGTAAGTTAAATTCTCCCAGTTGTTGGAATGTGTTTTGAGTTCTTAGAAGAGATTTTATAGTGAATTTTATCAAGAAGATCTATAAAGTCCCTTAATTTCACTCTATGAGAGGAGTTGGGGATGCTAAGATATGTCATTGGAAGGTTTTGTTGCTTAAAACTAGTGATAGTTGAAATCTTAGCATAGTTCACCTACAAACCAGATATCCTTTGAAAAATTTTTAGTGCTTTCATCAATGTTAAGGTGGAGATTGCATCTGCTTTCGAAAATAATATTCACAAGACAAAGATTGCTTAGTTTTCCTACATTTGCAGTGATATTTGAAACCACTTTTTCTTTGTACAACCTTCTCAATTATCATATAGAGAGTTTCCATGAGTAGAGCAAAGATATATGGAGATAATGGATCTCATTGTTTAATGCCCTTGTTACTTTTGAGGAATTTTTTCGGTTGATCATTTACTATAATGCTATGTGTACGAGTCATTATGTAATGCTTAATCCACTAAATGAATACCTCTTGAAATTCCATAGCTTGCAATATGATGATGATGAATCTCCAATTCACATTATCATATGCCTCCCTGAGATCAATTTTGATGCAACAATTGGGATTGCTTCTTTTTTAAAAGTATGTGTTGTTGATCTCTTTAAGGATAAGAATGTTATCTCTAATTACTCTACTAGGTATGTAAACTCCTTTAGTGGGGTTGATTTGTTTATAAAGTGTACCCTTGAGTCTTTGAGCAATGATTTTGGAGATGATTTTATATAAGGAATTGCAACAAGAAATAGTTCAAAATAAGAGAAATCGTTTAGTTCTCCATTCTTTGAAAGAAAAGGTTATGAAAGTCTTATTGATTTCTTTAAAGAGATACTCTTTATTGAAAAACTCCATAACAACTTCTGAGATCAGATTCTCATTGAATAACTAGGTTTTTCTGAATAAGTTGAAAATAAAATCATTTGTTCCAGGAGCTTTATAAGGGTGGAGATTGTCTACTGTTCTTTTGATTTCTTGTAGCGTAACAGGTGTGCATAACAGGTCTACTTCTTAAGGAGAGATTGAATCTTTAAGGATCTGCTTAAAGAATTGCTTGGATGATTATACATCCTAAGGATTATTCATTATAAAACTAAAGTAATTGTAGGCCTCCTGAACAAATTGGGTTTGATAATTCAAAAGTATGTTATTGTTTATGAGGGAAATAATTTTGTTCCTATCTTTTCTCAAAACAATGGCTTTGTGAAAGAATGAGGTGTTTCTATCTTTATGTTTTAACCAATCCAACCTAGCTCTTTGTTTTATAAAGGAATAATCAAAGGGAAGAGCTTGAGTTTAGTTGTGCAAAGCTTCTCACCCTTAACCTGTAAAACTGAAGATCAAGATTATTGTAAATAGACTGTTTAAGGTTCTTGAATTCCCTCTTTGCAATGTTAACTAGGTGATGTGTATTGCCCACATTAACACTATATAACATCTTCATTTCCTGCTTAATGAATCGCACCTTCTTAATATAAACATACTGAGTATGATCAAAAAAATAACTGCTAGAAAATTTGGAGAAACAGTAGGGAGAAGTTTTCAACCATCTTAGGTTTGCAACACTTATATTCAGCTTCTTCTTAATAAAAAAAAAGAACCAGATTGATTGTTGGTCTAGGTGTAAAACCACCCCCAAAGGGTATATCAGTGAATTGAGCTTCATTCAAACATTTAGCAAGTTGCCTTCAATGACTCATACTGATCTTGATCCCTTTACTTCCTAAGGATGGCAATTCTTGGCCTGTGGGCTTGTTTTTAATGGGTCGGCCACAATGACTCATACTAATCTTGATCCTTTTGCTTCCTAAGGATGGCAATTCTTAGCCTGTGGGCCTAAATTTAGTTGTTTTTAATGGGTCGTCCTATAGGCCCGATCCATCATATATTGATTCGAGGCCCAATTATTTTAAGCAAAACAACATCATTTTATTTAGAAGAGTTAAGTCTCAGATAGCCTAGGCCTGCGCAACCCAGACTCATACCTAATTAAAAAATAAGCTGTTCTATATTTTAATTTTTAAAAAATTGGCAGGGTTTGTCTATGGGCTAGCCTATTGCCATCCCTAATGCTTCCTCTATTTTTAAAGTGGTGTTGAAATCTCCTAATGAAATTTAGTGAATGTTGATTGAAGTTACTAGATCCTTGATTTGATTCCATAAGAAACTTCTCTATTAAGCATTATTGTGTGCATATATGAATGAAATGCAAAAGTGTAAGTTAAACTGTGCTACAAAGCTTGCAAGTGCACCAATTGATCATATACATTGAAAGATGTAATAGATAGAGCTTCACAATCATATAAGACAATAACCCTGTCTTTAAGATGAAAAGAATGGTTAGAAATAATTTGCCACTTAGTTGGAAGATATTTCTACAGATTGCAATATTCTTTCTTATTCAAGTTTCCAATATTCTAGCAATAACCTTATTTTGCAAAATGATATCCTAATCATCAACTTCTCGTTAAGGTTATTAGCCCCTTTTACATTTTAGATGAGGATGTTCAAGACTCTGACTCCCTTAGGGAGAGTTTCTTTTTCCTGTTGGATTTTCTTCTAGCCACTATCTTAAATTCATGTTCTTTTATGCTCATTGCTAAATCTGATTATGATTTCTAGATGTTTATCTTTATGCTTATCCACATTATTAACATTCTCATACTCCTTTATAAGCTTATTAGACTCATACACCAATATCTTTATATATTGTTCCTCCTCACTCACTTGACTTGTTGCTGTATCTCTACAATAGGAGCTGTAACTTTGTTTGCAGCTAGTGAATCTGTCATTACATGGTCTAGTACAATTGCACTTTGATTTGTTTCCTTGTTTAATGCACTAGGAATTACATTTGGATCCTCTTCATTTTGCTTACTGTTTACACTTAGAGTATCAGTTATACGGTTGTCTACTGTACCTGGAGTTTTGTTTGTAGTATTGATAGTTTCATTAGGAATTACAGCTGCATTCCCTTCATTCTGCTCACTGTTTACACTTTGAGTGTCATTTATACAATTTTCTGTTATACTTGGTGTTTTGTTTGTAATGTTGATAGTTGTACTCGGAATTACAGGTGCATTCTCTTCTCTCAACTCCTTTTCTACACTCAACTCCATCAATTTATGATAATTTCCTATTTTAAACACATTCCTTATTGGTCTCCATATATGTTTCTTACAAAGTTGAGGCCTCTATGCATATGTGACCTTCAATTGATCCTCTGTGGGCTCCAACTCCTCATTCAACCTAACGAATAGAATGGTATTACGTATGTCAGACAAAAAGGTAATCAATGTGTATACTCTAGCATAATTAATATGTTTGATTTCAGTTGTACGTTGATCCAAGGCTATTGGTATTCCTATAAAACTTGCAAGATGGCCTAATCCACTAATGGTCCAGTATTTAAGAGGGGCCTCGTGTAGGCATGCCTAAATTGGAATGTTTTCTTACATAAGATATTCCAATTTGAGACCTAGTCTCTAACCCTGAAGTAAAAATGGCTTGCTTTATACATGCCATAGTCCCACCTGTAACACTAACTTAGCTTCTTATGAACTTGAGAATTTAAACAAGAATATGCCATCATTGTTCACCAACAAATCAACCAAACTATACTACTTCCATTTGTTAAAAGCCTAGTGTTTCATCACTGTAAAAGCAATTCTCCTGTCAATGAAGAATCCAAGCGATGTTGTTCTCCATCTATCTATACTAGCTTTTAAGATATCCAGAGGTGGAAAGACTATTCTCTACTCAAATGACTCATCAGGTGAACAATACTTCAACTTTTGCTCAGGTCTAGAATTACCAATAACTTGGGTCCATGTCTTGCATAAGGGAGGTTTGTTAAGGCTGTTTGAGAGAGGGTTAGCTGAGGTAGATACAGAAGATTCCTCGAATAGAGCCTTTGAGTTGTTTAAGCTTAAAGACAACAAATGAATGTCCATAGTACAACTTATGGACTGTTGGAAAAAAGGCTAAAAACCAAGTTAAAGAGTTGGATTCCAAGGAAGATTCAGCAATAAGAATGGTGCTAAAGATTGAAGGAGAAAGGTTATAGGTTGTAGAATCTGTAGAGGTGAAGAATAAGTGGTGACGTGCGAAGAATGTATTGTTGTTAAGGAAGAAGATGGAAAAATGAAGTATAGGTGAGAGGGTAGTAGAGTGCGGTAATGGGATGGGTATAAAGCTAGAATGTCAAGATATGAAGGTTGAAGGTGAAGGTGAAGGGATGAACAGTGTTCCCTCGACCAACAACCTCTATGAAAACTCTTTACAATTGAACTATGGGAACCTAATTATCGTCATAAGTCATCCCTTTATAGTCACGACTAACAACTTGTTTGGAACTGGGTGAATTTAATTCAATTACAACATTAAATTTGAATTCAATTACAACATTGAATTCAATTCACCTGTTTGGAATAAAAAAACAAAGATGAATTGAATTCATATTTGTAATTGAAACCCACTGCTCCTTATAAATTTAATTCAGCCAGTAACCCACGTGAATTCAATTACAAATGACTGCTACTCTTCTTTTTAAATGTTGAAATTGGAGTCTTCCAATAATACCCACGCAACACTCTTCAACACAATAACCCTATCAGTACAATAATATCCACAGCCACTATTCTCGCATCTGACTACCCACGCAACAACAACCACTCCTTTTCATACAGCCAACCTCAACGTAGCCATTCCTCTTCACGCAGTCACCCTCAACATAGCCGCTCCTTAATAGCAGCCACTCTTCTCCCATCTCATACAGCCACTCCTCTGACAGGTTTGTGTATTAATTTCATATTCTGTGGATTGGGTTTCTGGGGGAAATTAGGTTGTGGGTTTTTTAAGGGAAATTTTGTATTTGTATATGCTTAGGTACATAAAGGTATAATCATGTTATAGTTGTAAGTTTCTTGGCCAGTTTGAGGAAAAAGTGACTTTGATACCATGAACAAACTCAGGATTCAGTAATACTAATACAACATTCTTAGGTAACTTTCCTTTCATTCATTAAGAAGAAATTTTTATTTCTATTGAATTTTAGGTAAAGTGAGTACAACAATAATTAGCTCTAGCTTATACTGAAGACTAACGAACGCATTTATAGTTTCAAAATGTCCATATGACCAATATTCTTTAACATAGTGATAGCTTTAAGAGCTATTTGAAAACTATTTTCTCGCTAGATAACAATGGGATTATAATTATAGAAGAACCTATGATTAACTATGAAATGGTTAACTATTTTGAAAATCTGCTAGGCAAAAGAAGGTCCACTATTTATAATCTTCCTAATTTAGAGCTCTTAATCAATCTAAGAGTACTGGAAGATGGCATAAATTGTGATTCAGAAATCAAAATTATATTTGGCTTCCACTCTATGAAGTCCTTAAGTCTTGATGATTTTTACAACTAAATTCTTCAATAATCACTGCATGTTATTAAGGCAGTCTATGTATTATTGTTGAGAGTTTCTTATTAAGGCGTAGAATTTTCAAAGGGATCAATTGTATCTTTATCACTCTTATCCCTTAAATATCCACCCTTCCTCCATCTTTGATTGTAAACAAATTTTTTGTTGTAATTTTATTTATACGTTAATCTCCAAAATCTTAGTCAATATAATTAAACAAACCTCGCTTAACATTAATATCAATTCCTCTTAATCTTCTTTCATTTGGGGTAGATTCTTAGGTGATAATATTTTCATTGCTGAAGATAGAGATTACCATATATTTATTAATCACCCTAGTTTTGCTTTTAAAATTGGTATAAGGAAATCCTTTGATTTTATCTTAATCAAATTTCTCCAATTCATGGTCCAAACTATTATATGCTATCCAAAAACTCTTTCAGTAATTATACAAGTGATCCATCTTTCTAGATGATTATTATGATGAATACCATTTTCTTATGTATTTATGCAATTCTTGGTTTCATTGAAAATTTGAAGCTGTCTTGTTCCCTTTCTTTCTTTTTGAAGATGTGAACATTATAGGAGTACAAACTAATATGCCAATATTTTTTTCTACTTGTGATGTGACAATAAATAAAATTTAAATGCAGGCGATATGAGAGGATTTGAAAGAAATGCTCCACTTTCTATAGTAGATTATGCGGGTTATTTAGTTTGCTTCAGATATATATATCAATATATGTGCCGAGCTAATAGACAACTAGTGCATCCGAAAGGAGGTCATAGAGAAATTGTACGTTAAGAATTACTAACCGCAATAGAGATACATTACAATGCATGTAGCATTTTACGCATGAGTTATGAGGCATTTATTCTCTTATGTTCAATTTTTCGTTGTGGAACAAGTTGGAACATTTTTACATATTTTAAGTGGTAGAGCTAGCACTCATTCACAAAATTTCTTTTTCCGACAATCTACTGAAACAATTAGTCGTCACCTCCACCACGTACTCAGAGCAATAATTACCCTCGAGGATCAATTTTTGGTTTAACAAAATGGTTTGGTTCTCCCTCCTGAAATAATCAATAGCAGAGGAAGATTTTATCCATATTTTTAGGTATTTTTTAAAAACAATTTATATACAAAAACATACTTTTTTATTAATAAAAAATTCTAATACATTTTATGGACTTTTTAGAATTGCATTAGTGCTCTTGATGGAACACATATCAAAGTAAAAGTTTCAAAGGAAAATATATAAAGGTACAGAGGAAAGAAGAGTTATCTTACAATGAATGTCTTGGTTGCATGCACTTTTGACTTGAAATTTACATACGTCTTACCTGGATGGGAAGGTTCAGCCTCAGATTCAAGAATTTTAGATAATGCATTAGTTGGAGAAGATAAGTTCATTGTTCCTCGAGGTGTCTTTTAGTTGAAGATTATTAAATTCCATATTATATACAAAAAGTGTTATTGTCAATAAGCATCTAGTAAATGGTTTTACTTTTATTTATAGGTAAATTCTATTTAATTGATACTGGATATATGATAAGGTCCGGATTTATTGCTCCTTATCGAAGTACTCGATATCATTTAAAAGAGTATTCTCGGTAAGCTCCAACTAATGCAAAAAAGTTATTCAACTTGAGATATGCTTCATTAAGTAATGCAATTGAAAGGGCATTTAGTGTTTTGAAGTATAGATTTCCCATTTTATCTGAGATGTCAAGATACTATGTGAACAAATTATCTAAAAATATGTTAGCTTGTTATATTTTACATAACCTTTTGATACAATATGATCCAGATGAAGAACTTGTTGTAAGAGTTGATAGAGAGCTATTGAATAGTGATCATGAGGATGATAATGTCTTTGGAGGAATTGCTAGGAACGAAGATGGTAGAATAGGAGAAATAATATGAAATAGTATCGCTACGCATATGTGGAATGATTACATTTGTCAACATTGATTTGATGAAATTTTTGTCATTACATTATGTAACTTTGTTTATGTTTTTTTTCTCTTTTTGTTACTGCCACTTGTAAACATGATTGTTCGTCCTTTGTATGTAATTGTCTTTAAAAATTTTATACTTGTTTATGTTGTTGAGAAAAGTAAGAGTTAATAACAGTATAAGATGGTTTGTGTTGGATTGTGTTTGAAAAAAATAGGTGACGATGGACATAGAGGTGAATTATGAGGAAAAAAAGTTGATGGATATTTGAGGTGGAATTATGAAATGGATAACTGCATGCTTCAAGTTCTTAGGGAGAAAAAAATAAAAGCCAAAAGGAGGATAGAAATTTTAGCGTTGGTGCATGTAGAGAGGTAATAAAGGAAATTTATGAAAAGTTAGGGGTTAAGATTAATCGGAGCAAAATTGTAAATCGATTGAGAACTTTAAGGGAAGAAATGCATTTGGCAATATTTCTTGATGGGAAAAGTTGAATTGGATGGAATGATGTTACCAAGACATTTGAAGCGGTTCCAGAGATGTGACAAAGTTTGATACAGGTATTTTATTTAATACTTATATAGTTAATTTTTTTATTTGTATTATTTTCTATGCATGAAGTTTGTTGGCATAGTTTCTTGTATTTTGATTGATAGGTTAACGAAAAGGTGAAACATATTCGAGGGAAGTCTTTACTTAATTTGGACGTTGTTCGCCAAAACTATGAGAAAGATAGAGCTACGGGATCTGAAGCTAAAAGTGCAAAGGAGAAGGTTCAAAGATGGGAAAAGGAAAGGTAGGATATGAATATTGAGGACATTGATAATATGCAAGCAAAAAATGAGGTTCATTTAGAGAGTTTTTATCCATTTGAGAGCGAGAGTACTCCAACAACACCAACAACTCAAGCTTCCTCATCATCAACTCCTTTAGTGTCAAAGCCATCCTACACAGGTAAGAAAAGAAAAGCATGAGTGGAAGATCAAATTTCTTCAGAATTACAAGTTATGTCTAATGCAATGAAATAAATTGCATAAGCTATTTTAGCCACAAACCCTTGTGTTAGAAAAGAGGAGGAAATATTTGAAGTAATGAAAGAATTAGGATTGGAAGGACGTGTTCTCTTGGATGCAGTTGATTGGCTTGTAGAGCATCCTAACTTTATTGGTGTATTTTTTGCATGTCCAGTTGAACTACGTTTAGATTGGTTGTCTAGGAATATGGGTTGGTGCTAAGTTTTTATAGCTTGCTCTATTTAAGTTTGGAACTTTATGGATGATGTAACTTGCTCTATGCAAGTACGAATTTTTTTATTTAATTTTCTAGTGTAACGATGTGTTTCCTTATCACAGGAAGACATGTTAAACTTGTTATGATATTATATGTAGTTTGGAGTGAAATTTCAAATTTTGATAGTGCCTTGTAGTTGTCAACGTAAAAGAACTACTTCTCGTTCATGCATTTTTAAGCTTCCAAATTATAATAATTTTCTATTATCTTCATAGCTCGGTCTAGCCTAATGTCATTTGCAATCAATTTTTTCTTTTCATTTTAATAATGATCTTTTTTTATGATATTACTTTTAATGAAATTGATGTTTATAAGTTGCTCTATGTAAGTGTGAATGTTTATTATTTAATAAGATTATTTTTTAGTCAAGGGTAAAAATGACATGAAATAATTGAATTCATTTTGATTGTATTCCAAACAATGTAATTGAATTCAATTATAATATTGCTGGGTTTATTCCAAACAGTGTAAATTGAATTAAATTCAATCTCAGTAATGTAATTGAATCCAATTCGTTAATGAATTCAATTTGAAGGTTTCCGAACACCCCATAAGTCTTTGGTGTTACTCCTAACAAAGCCTTCTAGATTTACCAATTGAAATTGTTCTGTAAAATCAAATTCCAGAAATAGTTTTAATTGTAGTAATAATTTCTGAATTCTCATTCCAATGTACTGAATAGATATACAACTGTATAAAATAATCTAAAGGATCCTAACATGTCATACAATATTCCCTAAAAATTGTACAAAATATTCATGTCCCATGTTTACATATATCTCAGATGGTTACATATATCTGAGTACTCTCGCTCAAATTGGCACATATAGATTTCAAATGCCTAACTTGCAAAGAAAAAGTTGAGCTAGTGCTTATCTAGGGCCTTTGTCTATATATCAACTATTTCATTATAGGTTCGAACATGCTATGTCAGAATATAACAAGTATAAAGTTGATCCTTGATGCAATTAATACACTCACAAAAAATGAGATTCAAGGCAATATTGGTTGTCACAAAACAAGCACATAGGTTGTGTATGCTTTGACTCTGAGCGAGTGAAAAAGGGCCTAAGCTAAGTAAACTCACAGGCTGTGGTAATCATTGAGCAATTCTCACACTTCAACATATGCATGGCACACAGTAGGCCATTTGAAATTCTATTTTTGAGTTGTTTCAAGACCCATATCCTATTAAGAACCTATTTTGAATACCTAACAAAATATGTTATGAATCTTAGTTATCCATTTCTTTTACCCAAATAACTTGGATGCCCTCTATGAACCCATAACATTAAAGAAACGAGTTTGCTCTAACCCATTCATAGTAATTGAAAAAATCTTTTATTGATCATTTTGATAGGAAAATTAGAGTAAAAGAACAGAATATAGGTGCAATTAAAGTTAGATTAGGGTAAGACATTAGTGTTGGTTCAAATTTATAGAAAACTCTTGAAATCAAAAAGCGTTGAAGCAAGTAGTAGTAGTCAAAGTGAGTCTAAGCATTTCAAAGATTGAAGCTCTACGCGATCTATCATGGAGAATTTGAAGGCTGACTATAAGTTTAACAAATTTATAAATTTTAAGCCCTTAAAGAGTTAGTTATTTTTCATTATAACATTTTGGTTACATATGGATTGGATGAGGAAGAAGTTTACGATTAAGATTTTTGAAATTTGTTAATATGTTTCATATTATGTTCATAAAAGATTAAATATTTATTTAATCACACATCATTACAAGAAAATCAAAAATACCGACGAAATAAATACTATAGCTAATTAGAGACGAAAAATCAATATTCGTCGGTAACACTGTTGTGAAAACTTCCATTTTGTGATGGAAAAAATTTCTATTGGTAAAGGTAGAGGGAAAATATCCCCACAAATTTTGCAGTAGAATATAGCGATGAAAAAGTCATACTTGTCGATAAATTAGGTAAGAACACTTGCTACAATAAACTAGTGTCGGAGATTCACCGATGGATCTATGTTCCGTCAGTGAATTTCCGACGGTATAACATCTCCGTCAATAAATTTACGCTTAAGTATCGGGGTTTACCAATAGTAATGTATTCTGTTGGTAAATTTTCGACGATCTAGCCACTTTGTCGTTATCTTCATATTAATAGTTTTAAAAAAAACAAACAACATCATTTTCAGTCAAGGTTAAACCAATCCAAGCCTTCCCCCTCATTTTCTCCTCTGTATTTTTGAACCATCTTCTCCTTGTCATAGCTCATTACCGTCCTTTTCAGCTTTCATGTTGCGAGGGAGGGATCAAGTAAGTCGAAGTTATTTCATATCTTGTCATTTATTTTGATTTTGGCTTACAATTTTTATCACTACCCATTTTTTGGTTGTTGGGTCTACAATGCCATGTTGATGAGAAAATTTTGGACTTGAAATCAAGTACGCACGTTTTTAAGTTTAATGTATGTTCGTTTCTCATGGTATTTGAAGGATTGATCTTTGTGTTCTGAGTAAATACCATCATGCGATTTTGTAGTGCTTTCTGCATTTTGTTTTTCTCTCTCTCTTTTACTATGTAATAACACTTTTGATGAATTGGTTGCAAGGTGAAGGGAGATGGAACTTCCTTTAGTGTTGCATGCATGTGTGTGGTCTATTTGTGCTATTAGAATGAAACTAGTAGGAAGGAAAAGAAAGACTGATTGTTTCTTTTCCTTTTTTTCCTTTCTTAATCGTCATCTTTAAGAACTTTCTTAACTACAATAAGGTTAGATTCATCAAATATACTATGTAAAGACTCTTTAATAATAAGACTCTTCCTATTAAATACCCTACATACTCTACTTTTATTGGTTCATTGTTTGACCAAAAGTTTATTGAGTCTCCACATATTCTATACCCTAGTCTGTCTTCAAATTAACTTGCCTTGACTTACATTTTGTTCTAATCTAATGTAAACTACACTTTCCATCTTATGAAGACATGATCAAGCAAAGTTACTTATACCGATATTATAAACGATTACATTAAATTAGTTATAACGTAATATTAATAAATTTGACATTTCTAAAGGTATGTTTGTTATAACCTATAAAAGAATAAAAGGCAATGGTATTGTTTTTTTTAAGGTTTTACCCTTGATTTTAGCTTTTGAATTAGATTGGAATGTTTAGAAAATTGGGACTATGGCAGAATTTGAACTTGTCTTCTAATTTAAGGCTTAAGATCTTTGGTCATTGTACTTGGGATTTCGCATGGAGATCAAGAAATAAAGGGCCATTGTTGGCCCTTTATCATTCTACTATCATTTGATCATTATAAGTTGTAGGGTTTAGGTTCTTTTATAATTGATAGTTCAAACTTCTCTACCAAATCAATACTTACTATATTGACATAACTCCCTCTATTTATGATTATATTACACACCCAATCCTTAATGGCACATCTAGTATAGAAGAGGTTTTTTTGTTACTCATTTGCATCATCCTCTCCTGCATGGAAACTTAATTCCCTTATAATGACTAACATTCTTCCCTCTTTAGGCCTTTTAATGTATTATCTTCACTAGCATCCTCTAAATTAGGAATATTCTCATTCACCTCTTTTTTATTCTTGAACTCATATTTTCCATGTTCTCTCAAAGCTCTATACCCTCTTTTAAAGAACTTAAAATTATTTAATATCTCAATTCTTAGTTATAGAAGTGGAATTGGTTTTAACATTTTCTCAACTTAATGCTTGCATTGGTGGTGTGAATGTTTCATGCTTTATCTTTATAGCTTTGCCATCCTCTTTACTCCATAGTATGATCTTTTTTTTTTAATTTTTCTTTCTCCCTTTATGACCATGTACATTGCATCCTCTAACTCCATATAATAATATAGATCGAAAACATTAGTAATTTTTTAATTTGATCTATAAATGAAGTGAGCCATTATTACCTCTCAGTCTTCCTCCATATTCATTATAACCATAGAAACCTCCATTTCCTTATGGTACTCTTTCACAATTTTGGAACCTTGTGTTAATGTTTATAATCTTTGATAAAGATCTCTGTAATAATAACTTGACACTAAACATTTCCTCATCATCATTTTCATCACCTCTTACGTCCTGATAGGTGACTCTCGATTCTTTTCCTAGTAAGAATTTGTTAATCCCACTAATCCATGAAATAATCACTAAACTCGACAAATGCCGACATGCTTATAATTATACTATTCATGCATGCAATGTGGCTTTCCTACCAATTAGATACTGAGTTATAGATGCAAGAATTCTCATTTTTCCCTTCAAATTATGATTGGACCTACTTACCTTAAATACTTGAGCTTCCGTTTCTTATCCTACTCTCCCCCATTCCTTAGTTTTTCAGCGTTTGTTTCGTTTTGATTCCTGAAGTAATATTTATGAGAGGGTTTCCATTGCTAGGACTATGTCTTAGTGGCATCATTTTAGACTTTTAGTGCCCCACTGCGTCACTGACTACTTTGTATAGCTACTTTGAATCGGTTATTTAAGATGTGGTGAACTCCTTATAATTCAGTCATTACCATTTTAGTACTTAGCCCTTACTGTAATTGCACTTCTGAGCTAAGAACAATTTAAAGTGAAGGACAGGAAATTATTGGAATTACATGTTACTACATACTGTCTTATTCCAACGAGTAAGGTGTTGCATCATATAAGCTCTGCCATAAATGAGTCTCACAACCATATCTATAAAGCAAATTCAGTTTCTTCTACTATAAGAAAACACTTAACTAAAGTTACAATACGAAGATTATTTATTTCAAAGCTTTTGATTTTATCAATTGGAACTTCATTCTAGCTTTTAGGATTTCCTATCTAATTTTTTTATAAAATTTGAGAAATTAAAGATGTACAATATATCATTTAAGGATGATCTTTTTTTTCATCTATAGTTAAAAATCTTTTCTCCTCGCCGTCGCTCACCCATTGCATGTCATCGTCGTCATCTGCCTTTAATCGTTAGTTGAGGTAACATTTTATTTTTTGATTGTTTTTTATGACGTCATTGAGTTTTGTTTGTTACTGTGTTTTGTGTACTGCTTTGATTGTCATTGCCTTCTTTTCTTTGTTTTGGTTATCTTTATTGGATGTTAGCTCACTCTAGCTCCATCATTTTCTCCCTTCACGTGCTTCAGTGACTTCTTCTACGTGTCGGTTGAGGTAAGTGAGTTTTGTTATTAACTAGGTTTTTGTGTACTTGGTTTAATTTGGGTATTTATTTGTGGTTTGAACCTCCCATTTGAACTTGCTGCATTTTTAATATAAATGGCCTGCACAAACCGAAACTTGTTGTGATATGAACTTCGGTTTATCAATTAATTAATATAGGATGGGTTTGAATTATAGTTCCAAATATATGAATTTTGTCAATGGGTTATTTCATTGATGCTCTCTGAATTGATTCGGTTCTCTTTACTTTTTCATGTGCAAATCTTTACACGCATCTTTTTTAATATAATAATAAAATTTTCTAAACATATTAGATAATTTTTAAATATTACAATAATTTATTAATCAAATTATTCATATTTTTATCTTTACTTATTATACTTGTTTCTAGTACATAATTAATTTAGGTAAAATATCAAACTTCTAACATTTATTTTAAATTTCAATAACAATATCTAAACCATTCAATTAAAAATTCCAACTTTATAAAATTAAGTAATTCATTTTATGTTATTAATAATATATTTCATATAATTTAAATTTATTAATTTTAATTAATAAATTAAATAATAGTTACATTATTGTTGTATTACAACATCAAGTACAATACAAAATTTAAGAATAAATGCATTTAACTTCTATGAAACGTTACTAATAGATCAACTCACGCCAGTAATTGCGGAGTTCCTGTACCAAAGCAAGCAGCTATTGCTTTTCCCTCCCACGTCCTTAAGTGCGTCTTTGAAATCTCTTCTAACATATATGATTACAAATATAAAAAAGATCTTCAATTAATAAATAATTTTGTGATATTCAAGAATACAGACAAGATAGTTGCCAAAAATATTAAAGAGGAACTCAAAATCTATACATTTATTAACTTCTAATCTTAACCCATAAACCTTAACCTATAACTTATGATGCATCTCTCATGAGGCTTATCGATGAAAAATACCATGAGCCTAGGAGTCATAATGAGGACTTGTTTTCTTGATTCACAAGTGTAAACAATGTCATATACCTTAGTTTTGAAATCAATTGTAGGTGATTAATCAATTGGTTAATAATTAGGGGATGTTGTGTAAAGTTTAGATGTTCTGTAAACTTTGGGGCACATGAAGGATACTAACTATGGAATCACTGTTTAAAATTAACAATTTTGTAGAAATGAGTAATGTTGATAAACCTTGGATGTATATATGATTAACAGCTAATGGTTTAATTAATCCTGAGTTTGTTGAGGCAACTGAAGCTTTTATTCATTATACATGTTCTCAACCTGCATATATGGACCCAAAGATTAGATGTCCATGTAAAAAGAAAAAACAAAATTGTTTCCTTCCTATTGATGAAGTGAATGGGCATTTACTGAGAAAAGGGTTTATCTCAAATTATTTTGAATGGACACAACATGAGGAACTATTGATTTATAGCACCTCAAGGGGTAATGAAGTATAATCGTCAGTGAACTTAAATGATTTTTAAGAGGGGATTTGATTTAGAACAAATAATGTAGATGAAAATGAAAATCCTTACATGCAAATGGTTTATGATGCAGTTGATTATACCTTTTAGGAAAATATAGAAAATCTTGAAGAAGAACCAAACCCAAATGCAAAACAGTTCTTTGACTTACTACACTTAGTTGACCAAGAATTATGGAAAAATTGTGAGACAATGACTCAATTGTCTTCAATTACTTCAATATTGAACATAAGGTCTAAAGGGCATATTTCTGATTGTAGTTTTGATAAAATTCTTGGATGATATAATGAATTGTTGCCTCATGATCATATAATGGTTAATAGTTTTTACAATATGAAGAAACTTATTAAGGTTCTAGGTTTGCCTGTTGAAAAGATTGATTGTTGCAAATTGGGATGTATGTTATATTGTGGAGATGATGTGGAATTACAAGAGTGCAAATTTTGTGGCCAATCTAGGTTTAAGCCTAGAAAGCATTCTATGAAACAGAAACTAGTACCATGGAAGCGAATGTATTATTTTCTGCTAACTCTGAGACTTCAAAGACTAAAAGCTCTCTTGGACTGCTCCACTAAACCTCTTTAGCATCTTGTCTATATATATAAACTGAGAAAGACCAAGTGACCTCTTAGATCTATCTCCATAAATCCTCATCCCCAAAATATAAGTTGCTTCTCTAAGGTCTTTTATAGAGAAGTTCTAATCTAACCAAATTTTGACTGATTGCAAAGTTGAGACATCATTTCCTATTAGCAATACGTTATCTACATACAATGCAAGGAACACAATTGCACTCCCACAAATCTTTTTATACGCACATGGCTTATCTGAATTTTATGAGAAACTAATCTCTTTGATTGTCTCATTAAATTGGATATTCCAACTCCTGGATGCTTGTTTCAATCCATAAATGGATTTTTGAAGCTTGCGTACCTTTTTTCCATTCATGGCTATGAAACCATCAGGTCATATAAACATCCTCAGTTAGGTTTCCATTAAAGAAATATTTCTTCACATCTATTTGTCATATCTTATAATCATAATGAGTGACAATGGATAGGAGCATCCTAATGGATTTAAGCATAGCTACTGGACTAAACATTTCGTCATAGTCATTCCATTGCCTTTGACGATAACCTTTAGGTATAAGCTTCGCTTTATGGGTAACTACATTACCCTCTATGTCAGTTTTCTTCTTGAAAGCCCATTTGTACCTTATAGGTTTTATCCTTTCAGGTAGGTCAACTAAAATTCATACTTGGTTTTCATACATTGAATCCATTTCGGATTTCATAGCTTGAAGCCATTTGTTAGATTTTGAACTCTTCAAAACCTCTTTATAGGTAGTTGGCTCATCATCTTCTATAAGCAATACATTGTTAAGTTCACTTATGAGAAATTCATATCTCTCGAGGGCATGATGTATCCTACTTGACCTACAAACTTCTTGTGTGTTAGAAGGTTGAATTATTATTGCATCTTTATGAACAATAGTCTTGGGTCCAGACAGTTGATTTACATCTGTTTGAGCATCTTGAACTTCCACAAGTTTAATTTTACTCCCACTATCTTCTTTCAGAAGAAACTCTTTCTTTAAAAAGACAACAGGTTTTAAAACAAACACTTTTTATTCCAAAACATGGTAGAACTGATATCTAATAGTTTCCTTAGGATATCCTACAAACAGATAGTTGTTAGATTTAGCTTCAAGCTTAATTGATTGAATCTGCTTCATATAAGTAGGAAAACCCCCAACTTTCATATGATAAAGATGGGTTTCTTGTTAGTCCACATCTCATATAGAGAAACATCAATTGACTTGGATGGGCAAAAAAGGATGATTATTTTCTGCCCTCTCTGGCATCCCATAACCACCATCATTAATAGGAAGTTATGGGAAGTTAAAGGTCATGAATAGCACGCATTAATAGAAATTATGGGAAGTTAGTGACCACGAATAACATACATTAATAGAAGTTTTGGAAGTTAATAGACAAATTAGCAACCATCAATACTTGTTTCTAATCCATTCCATGCAACGTTTTCTACCACAATCACATCACAATACATTCCCTAAACACTCTCTCATATCTTGAACCACCATTCAAGACCATTTTAACTCATCCTTTGGATCTCCTATATGTATGACCCATTAGGTTCCCAATTATGTTGGTTACTTGAATTAACACTTAATTCAATTAAGTCAAGAATGGTATCTAGCCACACATCATGACCGCTAATTAACTGAAAAGTTAGTGGTTTGATTACGAACCCTTCCATAAACAATGTTGCCATGCTAGTTGTCCTTTCACTATCTACAACCCACTTAGTTCAAATATGGTCAAAGTGTCAACTCCCATTAGATTGACTATGTCACATCTAGTCCAAGTGATATTAGATCGTATCCTAAGGATCTCATTACTCTATGTATCATTGAAGACTCTCTTTATGACATATATCTGCTTTGGCTAGAGACTCTCGAGTAATGACCTAATAAGAGGTCGTAGGTATCATCTCCTTATATCAGGAGTGGTAAATCCTTTATTGACTACTTAATTATCTTGGAATATCTCAAGTTGTACTGCATCACTGCTCTATAAGTAACCCCTAAAAGGCATCGATGATGGAGTTAAAGAACAGGATCAATATCTGAGATATCCTTGAGCACCTCAAGGGAAAGGATGCTTGCATCATTGCTATGATAAGACTATCATTGATATTAGAATAGAATATCCATAGGATTGTCTTATAGTAGGTCAATCCAATGTACTTACTTCCTTTAGTAAGTATCCATATGTTAATTCTAAGCAAGTCATGTTAAAAACTTATGAGATCTACTACTTGATCCAATCAAAGAGTATAACTTGTGCTACTTTATCTGGATTAATGATATCCTATCTCATTAATCCTATGAATAGGGAAAGTTTAGATACTAATATAATTACATATGATAGGGATCTCATTATCATGATCTTATCATGATTTCCTCCATGCTATGTTTTGAATCAAAGACTTCTTTAAATCAATTTAAGATCAACATCAAATCCATAAATGTATGAACATCAAAATAATGAAAAATGCCTTTATTAATCATGAAATGATTTGTACAATAAGTGCTAAAGGTGATCGCCTTTAGAACACTTCTCTAAAACTGTGTTCTTTAGAAGAGTTTTGTAGGTTTAAAAAAAACATTATAGATAGATCAGAAAATAATTCACAAAATAGAAGAACAGCGTAGAGAGTTTAAAATAGAGAGGAGGCCTAGTAACAAAGAGGGTTTCGACTGGGACATTCTTGGAGGGGCTAGAGCTTTTTTTTTAGGAGAGAATGGAGAGGGCTATGGAAGATATCAACTGGGAGAGACCCATAAGGGCTACATATCTCAACATCGGTTCGAAGGTGACATCGACGTTGATGACCCTGGATAAGTGAATTTCACTATTTTTATTGTTTCTTTCTCTTATTAGAAATTATTTATGTTATCCTATTTTAATTGATTTGAGTTTATGTATAGATAATCGTATTCTTGTTATTATTAAGTTATTTGTGTATGAACCCATTAGGTATTGTAAAAAGATGATTTTAATGCGTTCATGAATCTTTTATTTGCAAACCCATTGCTATATTTTGATATAATTTGTAATTGTTATGTTGAAATTCATATGTAGCGAATAATGATTTGTAATCATTAGGGATAACATGACCTAGTTTAAATGACGTATCGTATGCGGTTGTTGCCTTGATTAATCAATTTTCCTAATTTGTAATGCTACTACCTAATTGAATCTAGAGATCGTATCCTAGGTTATTTGGTAGTTAGGTTTAATTAACGATTGTATCTTGATTAAACACTCCCTAAAGGAAAACTCAAGTTAATTATTAATCGATGATTAATAGTTACTAGGAGAGGTTTGAGAACAACAAATCAATAAAATATGTTTAGTTAATGTTTAGGTCGAGATGGAACTAAAGAATTGGGTACTTACTGAATTCCCCACTTTTATCATTTCTTACATGTTTTCTTTAAATTGCTTTTTTAGTTAATTTTAGATTTATTTTATTTTCTTATTTCTAAATCCAAAACCTCTTCGTTAAACCTAAACACTAGTTACTTTCATTTTGAAAACTTTACAAACACTCTCTGTGGGATCGACCTAGACTCACCACTACTATAGTGGTAGGTCTAGTTATTTTACTTTGACTAATGTTATAACGCACTATTAATTTTGGTGTTATTTCTAGGGAATGTGGTGTTTTAGTTTTTGTTTATGATTTTAATTGGTGTTTTGTATATCTTTGTTCGAAATTGGTTTCTTTTTAGTTATTTCATGATCCTTTCATTTTTTTAGTTTCGTGTTTGTGATTTAAGGAAATAAAAAAATCATGGATGGAAGTAATTTTTACTTTAACTCTTATTCTCAATCCTATAACTAAAGTTGGACTGATTAACCTAACTTTGGTTATAGATGGGATAATCATCAGAATTACTTCTATGATAATTTGCAGAACACACAATAATTTCAGTTTAAACCAGAAGCTTTTTGTCACAACTCAGGTACGCCTCTAGACGAGTATATCAAGACCTGTAATGATGGCCATCTTCAATTTTAATAGGATCTACAACAGCTTCAAAAGAGTATGCAACAACTTAAAGAAAATAACCTACAATTCTAGCAGGATGAAAGGTAATCTTGATCTAGTTTCCAAGATATGGAGAGCCAACAAAACTCAGGTACATCTTTGGAAGAATTGATGAATGTTGTGATTGCTAACAATCTCTAATTTCAACAGAGCCTACAATAGCAGTTGCAATAGTTCTAGCAAGAAATGAGACATATAACAGCTATAAACTAGAACTTGTTAAGCCAAATGGGTGAAATGGCAGCTACGATCAACTACCTAGAATCATAAATGGAGCCTTATTAACCCGAGGCATACCCTATAAACGTAAGGGCGAAAATCTTACAAAGTGATGAAGAGCTTGAGAATTCTAAGAGCAATACTCAAGGAATTGCATGTGAAGAAGAAGTTAAGGAGGAGCTCGAACTCGGAAAAGGCATATCATTTAGCTCAGAGGTGAGTACTGACTTTATGATTAGTTTTTAGACTAACTCTTCACCTTTACATAGCAAATTGGAGGAATTAAATGAGGAAGAAAAAGGTGAAGAGACATTTGAGATCTTTCTAGAGCGCATGGACTTAGTCAAGATTAACAGTCAGAGGATAGGGAAGATGTTGAATATGACGGATCATCAACTGGGACCTTATCCTGAAGAACCTCACATGGAGGAGCCATATGTAACACCTAAAGATTACAATCTTATCATGTGAGGAGGAAACATGGAGTCGAGCTAGCAAACCTAAACAAAGGCGCTTCTTGGGAGGCAACCTAAGGGAAGTAAAATTCTTTTCTTTACATTTATGTATTAATTTTCATATGCATTTGTGTTTTTTAATTTGTTTGTTTTACTTGTTTTAATTTTTCAATCAAAATGAGAGAGAATAAAACAAACAAACAAACAATTTCTCATTTTTGTTGCTTTTAGGATTATATAGTCATAATGAGAGTGTGAATTGACTAGAGAATTTCATAGTAACTTTAACATGTATTTTTACTCTTGTGATTAGTCGATATGCATTATCTTTATAAGAGTAGTTGCTAGTGGTAGACAAAGTTGATGAGATTTTAAGCCTTATTAGACTAACACATCCTTATCAATCTCATTGTCTTTTGATAATTTGTGACCTTCATATCCTGATTTTGCTTTGAGTTTCTATTTGAGGCCACATTTTTATCACATGCATTACATAGAAATGATTAGGCATTCTTTGTTTCATAAGCTACATTAGCCAAATAGCCTACCCCATTAACATGATTTTTCCATTGTTAAGCCCCCCTTGAGCATTATTAGCCTTTCTTTTTGCATCAACCACATTACATGCTTTATACTTAACCAAATTTCATACCCAAGCCATAAAGCTGGTGGAACATTTTTTCATTGTTGAGTTTGTGGATATACAAAAGTATAAGTCTGAGGGTATGCATAGGTGTGGGTTAGTTATAATGTTGGGATATTATTTTATGCCTTATTATTCAAATTCCTATGTTGATGTAGTTTAATTTTTATAAGAGAGAAGAAAAAGAAAAAAGCAAAAGAAAAAAGAAAAAAGAAAATGAAAAAAAAATGGAAAAGAGTTTGCATAAATGTATCGAGGAGGAAATACATATGTGGTTTGCAAATTTATTTATGATTAATGCATACTCCTAAAGTTGTAATGAATGTGTTATTGGAGTATGTTGAATATAAGGTAGATGTTGGCTAGGAAGGTTAATTTTTTTATAGTTTCAATGTATTATCCTTAGTTGTATGAGTGATTCCTTCAAATTGGTATATGCTTCATGTGGTTTGTGTGTGAGAGTTGAATTGGGTTGTGAAATATAAATGTTGCATTCGTCACAACTAATGGTAACCAGTTTTTGATGAGTGTTAACTTGTGCACTTGGTGGTATAATTAAGTGTTACTTTTGTTTCACTATCTTTGATGACTTTCATACTACTTGACCCAAATACATCGCACCTTACTTTTGCCCACATTATAACCTTAAAAAGTACTTTGATCCCTGATTTTGCATGTGAATATTAGTGGTGGAGAAATGAAACGATATGTAAAATTATGGATTTCCATGATCATGAATGGTATTGAGTGTACCATAGATAGATTTTAGCTAAACACATTTTTCGAGTCTACCATTAGATTACTCAAATTCTGAGGATGATGAAGGTTGATTGATCATGAGTAAAAGCTTAGAATGTTAACTTCTTACTATGATTTTTAAAAATCATTCATCTTTGTTTATGATTATGTATTCTTGGAACATATGGGAAATAAGTCAATATTTTTGGGTCTTTGAGCTTAATTTTAATGTTTTGCCCGAGGACAACTAAAATCTAAGTGTGGGAGAAATTGATAGGTGCTTAATTGATTATGAAATTATTTCATAACACTTAGCGATTATTGACATGAAATTCCTTAAGGTACTTACTTTGATTCATATGTGATTTTAGGTACAATTCGGAAGAAAAGAAGTTAAAGTGAGTCGAAAGCTCTATATTTTGGCCATTTTATGAAGATTAATTTTTACTTGTCTTCATGGAGCAAGAAGAAGAAAATTAAAAGATAAGAAAGATGGAAACACAAAGAAGAAGAACGTGGGCTGCATGGATTTGCATGGCCATGCAAGTTATTAATTTAATTAATGGACTATCATAATCACGGATGCAGTAGATGGATAGAGGAAAGTATCAAAACGACAACAGATGAAGGAGCAAAAGACAGCACAACCAAGGCAGGAGTAGAAAGTGCAACGTAACACTGTCAAAGAAAGGAAGAGCCAAATGCAAATCATACATCTATGCTTATCATAGACCCTTGTGTAAAATGCAAACGACATCTGAATGTCTGCATTTAACGTTGGTGTCTGCGTTAAATGCAGATGTTTGCGTTAAACACAAGCAATGTCTGCATTCAATAGAAGAGGTCCATAGGTTTTTAACACAAAAAACAATATGGATGTACCAAAAAATAATTCAAAAAATAGAACAATAGTGGAGAGAGTAGAGAATAGAGAGGAGGCACAGTAACAAAGAGGGTTTCAGTTGGGACATTTTTTGAGGGGCTGAAGCATTTTCTTGGGAGAGCATAAAGAGGGCTACGGAAGCTCTCAACTGGGAGAGACCCATGAAGAGTTATACATCCCGATGTCGAGTTGAAGATGAAATTGACATCGACAATCCGGGTTAAGTGTATTTCACTATTTTTGTTGTTTCTTTCTCTCATTAGAAATTGATTGTGTTATCTTATGTTAATTGATTTGGGTTTTGTGAATGCATAATCGTATTCTTGTTATTGTTTTGTTATTTGTGTATGAACCCATTGGTTATTATAAAAAGATAATTTTAACGCATTCATTGAATCTTTTATTGCAAACCCATTACTAGAATTTCAATATAATTCGTAATTGCTATGTTGAAATTCATGTGTCTAATGATTCGTAATCATTAGGGATAATATGACCTAGGTTAAATGACGCATCTTATGTTATTGTTGCCTTGATTAATTAGTTTTCATAATTTGTAATGCTACTACTATTGTACCCTATTTTCGAAGCGCAACTATCCTTTCGAATATCATAAGACGTGAGCGTATTTCTCTGTAGGGTTATTTCATTGAAATCTCCTTAGTCATCATTCTTATAACATGTCAAATCAAGAGGGCAAGGCCACACCATTAAAAATTACAAATAACCACTTGAATTTTTTAGAAAAATTGTAGCTCTATGTCTCTATTTTATTTGAAAATAAGAACTATCTCATTCGGAGCTCTATTGATCAAGATATGATCAAAATAATGAAGTGTATTTAGTAAAATATCCAATTCATTCTCTTCCAACCAATTCCTCACTTTCTTTCCATCAATCTTTTTTGAATTAGGAAAAAGGCTACCAATTTTTGTAAAGATATATAAAAATGTGTTATGAATCTATTGCTTTAAGAATCACTTTATTTGGAGGTCGGATGATGAAGATATGGCCAAAAGAATTAAACATGATTAGGTCATCAATCATAATGTACCTATTGTGGGACAATTGCCATATCTTTTGATAGAGATATTGGATTAAGGTATTATTAAAATAGTTTCAAAGATGACTTCGAGATCTAGAATTTTCATGAAGACTACAAAGAGCAAATTTGCCATTTTGAGGGTCAAAAATGCAAATTTTCGAAAGTGTACAGTGTATGTTCGTTAAACGAACATACATGTCCGCCTAATGGACATACACAGGGCTGGGGGGCATTCTAAACTAAAAAAGGTCTGTTTAATAGACATAATATTTGTTAAACGGACATGTGCTAGATCCCGTTTCCGAGACCCAACCTCATAACCACAATTCATTAGACATAACCCTTCCACTCGGACCGGAAGGCAACAAATAGTCGAAAGCAAGCGAATTCGGGTTTCCGAATTCGAATTCAAGGGCCAATCGAATCATAC
>JANSVA010000009.1:4003346-4017110 GCA_025504915.1 Erythroxylum reticulatum | reverse complement strand
CCGGGAAAATGTCATGCATGCATGTACAAACATATTATGAGCAAATATTCACTATTTATTATTCATGTGCATATATGGATGCATGAATATATCTGAAACACTTTTAATGATTCTAACCCATTCAAAATGACCAAAATACCCTTTCCAATTGGTGAGGGGATGTTACATTTTTAGGAGATACAAATGAAGGGCTAGACATCCCAACATCAGTTTGGAGGTGACAGTGAAGTCGACGACCTGAGTTAAGTATATTTCACTATTTTTGTTATTTCTTTCTCTCATTAGAAATTGATTGTGTTATCTTATGTTAATTGATTTAGGGTTTTGTGTATGGATAATCATATTCTTGCTATTGTTAGGTTATTATGTATGAACCCATTTGGTATTGTGAAATGATGAATTTAATGCATTCATTGAATCGATTATTTGCAAATCCATTTCTAGAATTTTGATATAATCCATAATTGTTATGTTGAAATTCATATGTAGCGACTAATGACTCATAATCATTAGGGATAACATGAACTAAGTAAAATGACGCATCGTATATAGTTGTTGCCTTGATTAATTGGTTTTCCTAATTTGTAATGCTATTGCCTAATTGAATCTAGAGATCATATATTAGTTTATTTGGTAGTTAGGTTTAATTAATGATCGTATCTTGATTAAACACTACCTAAGGAAAAACTTGGATTAATTATTAACCCATGATTAATAGTTGCTATGAGAGGTTTGAGAACAACAAATCAATGAAATGTGTTTAATTAGGGTGTAGGCCAAGATTGAACCAAAAAAACTGGGTCCTATCGAATTTCATACTTTTATCATTATTTGAATGTTTTCTTTAATTTGTTTGTATTAGTCTAGTTTCATTTTATTTCCTTATTTGAAAAATATAAAACCCCTCCTAAAACTAAACACCAATTAATTTCACTTCAACAACTTTACACACACTCTTTGTGGCTTGACCTAGACTCACTACTACTATAATAGTAGTCTAGTTTATCTTGACTAGTAGATTAGTATTATAATGCGCTATCAATTTTGGCACCATTATTGGAGAGTGTGGTGTTTTAAATTTTTTGTGATTTTAATTAGTTTTTTATATACTTTTTCATAATTGGTTTCTTTTTAATTATTTTGTGATCATTTCATTGTTATATTTCATATTTGTGGTTTTAAAAAAAAATCATAGATGGAAGTAATTTTTACTTTAACTCTTATTCTCAAGACTATAACTAAGGTTGTATTGATCAACCTAACTTTGGCTATAGATGGGATAATCATCATAATTACTTCTATGATAGTTTACAGGACACACATCAATTCCCGTATGGAATAAAAGCTTTTTGTCACAAATCAGGTACACCTCTGGATGATTATATCAAGACTTATAATGCTGGCCATCTTCAATTTCAACAGGGTATACAATAGCTTTAAGAGAGTATGAAATAACTTCAATAGAATACCCTATAATTCTAGCAGGATGAAAGGCAATCTTGTTCTAGTTTCTAAGATGTGAAGAGCCAATAAAACTTAGGTACATCTTTGGAAGAATTGATGAATGTTGTGATTGCTAACAATCTTCTATTTCAACAGAGCCTACAACAACAGTTTCAATAGTTCCAGCAGGAAATGAGACATATAACTTTTAGAAATTAGAACTTGTTAAGCCAAATGGGTGAAATGACAACAAGGATTGACTACCTAGAATCATAAATAGAAGAGGAGCAGCCATATCAACCTAGGGTATACCCAATAGATGTTGGTGTGGAAACCTTACAAAGTGATAAGGAGCTTGAGAATTTTGAGAGCAATACTCAAGGAATTACATGTGAAGAAGAAGTTGAGGAGGAGCTCGAACCAGAAAAGGACATATCATTTAGCTCAGAGATGAGTACTGAGTTCATGATTATTTTTTAGAATAACTCTTCACCTTTACATAGTAGACTAGAGGAATTAAATGAGGAAGAAAAAGGTAAAGAGACATTTGAGATCTTTCAAAACTGTATGGGCTCAGTCAAGATTGAAAGTCAGAGGATAGGGAAGATGAATATGACAAATTATTAACTGAGACCCTATCCTAAAGAATCTCACATAGAGGAGCCACATGTGACACCTGAAGATCACAATTTTGCCACGTGAGGAGGAAATATGGAGTCGAGCTAGTGACCCTAAACAAAGGCACTTCTTGGGATGCAACTCAATGGAAGTAAATTTATTTTCTTTACATTTCCACATTACTTTTTATATGCATGTATATTTTTGAATTTTTTTTGTTTTACTTGTTTTAAGTTTTCAATCAAAATGAGAGAAAGAATAAAACAAAGAAACAAACATTTTCTCATTTTCTGTTGCTTTTAGGATTATATAGTCATGATTAGAGTGTGAATTGATTAGAGAATTTCATAGCAACGTTAGAATGTTTTTTTACTCTTGTGATTAGTGGATATGCATTATCTTTAAAAGAGTAGTGACTAATGGTAGACAAAGCTGGTGAGATTTTGAGCCTTATTAGACTAACACATCCATATCAATCTCATTGTCTTTTGATAATGTGTGACCTTTATGACATGTACATCCTGACTTTGCTTTGAGTTTCTATTTGAGACCACATTTTTATCACATGCATTAATATGGAAATGATTAGGCATTCTTTTGTTTCATAAGCTACATTGTCCAAATAGCTTACCCCATTAACATGATTTTTCCCTTATTAAGCCCCCTTTAAGCCTTCTTAACCTTTCCTATTAAATCAACCACATTACATGCTTTATACAGAACCAAATTTCCTACCCAATCCATAAAGTTAGTAGAACATTTGTGATTGTTGAGTTTGTGAATGTACAAAATTCTAAGTGTGGGGGTGTACATATGTATGGGTTGGTTATAATGTTGAGATGTTATTTTATATCTTATCATTGAAATTCCCATGTTGATGTAGTTTATTTTAATTTTTATAAGAGAAAAGAAAAGAAAGGAAAAGAAAGAAAGAAAAGAGAAAAGAAAAAAAGAAAAAGAAAAAGAACTTGTTTAAATAAATGTATCAAGGAGGAAGTGCATCTGTGGTTTGCAAGGTTATTCATACTTAATACATCCTCTTAAAGTTATACTAAATGGGTTACTTACGTATGTTGAATATGAGGTGGATGTTAACTTGGAAGGGTCACTTTTTGTGGTTTCAATGTATTGTCATCAATCCCTTCGGATTGGTATAGACTTTATGTGGTTTATGTATGAGAGCTCAAGTTTGAGTTGTAAACCTTGTTTTTACATTCATCATAGTGAATGTACACAATTGTGAGAGAATGTTGGTTTTTACACTTGATAGCATATTGAGTATTTCTTTTGTTTCATTAACTTTGATGGATATCATGCTACTTGACCCAAATACATCTCACTTTACCTTTACCCACATTACAACCATTAACAGTTCTTTGATCCATCATTTTACATGTGAACATTAGTGGTGGAGACATGAAATGATATGTATATTTATGGAATCACATTATCATGAATGGTGTTAAGTGTACCTATAGATATATTTTAGTTAAACAAATTTTTTAAGTCTACCATTAGATTGCTCAGTTTTTGAAGATGATGAATGTTAACTGATCATGAGTGAAAGCTTTGAATGTTCACTTCTTGCCATGATTTTTTAAAGTCGTTCATCTTTGCCTATGATTATATATTCTTGGAACATATGGGAATTGCGTAAATGTTTTTAGGTCTATGAGCTTAATTTTGATGATTTGCTTAAGGACGAACAAAAGCTAAGTGTGGAGAAATTGATTTGTGTTTAATTGAATGCATAATTATTCCATAACATTTAGAGATTGTTGACATGAAATTGCTTAAGATACTCACTTTGACTCATATGTGATTTTAGGGACAATTCGGAAGCAAAGAAGTTAAAGTGAGTCAAAAGCACTAAATTTAGGTCATTTTCTGAAGAATTACACACATTTGTCTTCATGGAGTAAGGCTGATAAATATTAGAGAAAGTAATGACAAGAAAATTAAGATGATGTAATAATATAGCTCACGATTACTATACATGGAAATTTCATGCTTTTGCATGCAATAACATGGATTTATTGTAATGAATTTAATAGAAAGCATCATGGAATTATGGTGAAATAAAGATGGAAGCAAACAGATGGGCTAACCTCATACAACGTCAATTTTATAGGAAATAATGGAGCAAAATGACAGTCCAAGCTGCAATGCAGGAAGCTAAAATGTGCAACACCACTTAGCCCAAAAGGTAGACGTTTGCTAGGAGGGCTTAGTATATGTGTGCATTAAAAGAAAATAAAAGGAAAGGGTGGTGTGGTTTTAAAGAGGACAGCTGAGAAGACTAAAACGTAAAATCCATAGGGAAGTTAGGAAGCATGAACAAAACGCAGACGTCTCACATCTATGTTTCAAGAAGATATTATGTGTGAACATAGACGTTTTCAAGAGGGCATAAATAGTAAATTAGACTAGAAAACAATTCAAATAAATAAAGAACAGCAGTAGGAGCGTAAGGAAAAAAGAAAGAAGGGAGGCACTATAGGAGAGAAGGGTTTCCACTGGGTTATTCAATGTAGGGGATGAGGCATTCATTTAGTAGAGACCCATGATCGGCTAGACATCTCGATGTTGATTTAAAGGTGACATCACACCAACAACCCAAGTTAAGTATATTTCACTATTTTTGTTATTTCTTCCTCTAATTAAAATTTGATTACGTTATCCTATGTTAATTTATCTGGATGTTGTGTATGGATAATCATATTCTCGTTATTGTTTGATTATTTGTGTATGAACCCATTGGGTATTGTGAAAAGATTATTTCAATGCATTCATTGAATCATTTATTGGCAAACCCATTGCTATATTTTCGATATAATCTGTAATTGTTATGTAGAAATTGATGTGTAGTTACTAATGATTTGTAATAATTAGGGATAACATGACGTAGGTTAGATGATTCATCGTATGTGGTTGTTGCCTTGATTAATCGGTTTTCCTAGTTCTTAATGATACTGCCTAATTGAATTTAGAGATCGTATCTTAGGTTATTTAGTAGTTAGGTTTAAATAACAATCGTATCTTGATTAAATACTACCTAAGCGAAAACTCGGGTTAATTATTAAACCACAATTAATAGTTACTAGGAGAGGTTTGAGAATAACAGATCAATGAAATATTTTTAATTAGGGTGTAGGCCGAGATTGAACCAAAGAATTGGGTCTTTACCGAATTTGCAACTTTTATCATTTTTGGCATGTTATCTTTAATTTTTTTATTAGTCTAGTTTTATTTTATTTTCTTGTTTGAAAAATCCAAACCTAAACCTAAACACCAATTAATTTCATTTCAACAACTTTACACACACTTTCTATGGGATTGACATAGACTCAACAATGCTATAATGGTAGTCTAGTTTATTTTGACTAGCATTACAATACGTTGTCCCCATCCCTATTATTTTTTAGTTAGATAATATAAAAGGGTTAATACTAATGCTCTTAGTTTTTGTAGAATTGACATTTGGTACTCCATAACTTGTATTATAAAAGTGATAAGTGCGCCTGCTTAGAAAGATATATAAGGAAGGAGATTAAACACATCACTAGTTAAAAACCGATCTTAATATATGGATATAAATGATTAATTAGAGAATTAAAGCTCAATTAAAAGTGTTTATTTTATCTAATCCAATGTATGCTTTCATTGCTATTATATTTAAAAACCTAATGAGTCTCATGTAAAGAACTGTTGATCAAAGAGAACTTAATTTAATCAATTTGAAATTGATGATAAAGTTTGAAAAACTTTAGGATTAAATATGACATGTTTGACAAATAAGAGACAATATAAGAAGTTGGATCTTATTTAGGTCCAATTAATATTTTGTTAGAATTAATAATAATTTTAATTAAATTATAATTGAAATTATAATTATATTTTAATTAAATTACTAAAAGGTCTAAACATAAATAAGTGTAGGCTCTAAAGGAGCTAGTACTCTTTACTTACCCCCCTTTATACCACTTCTAAAGTTCTCTTAACTAGTTTATATGGATATCATTAGAGGCCAAAAATGTATGCACTATGAAGGTTGCGATTGATCGGTTTCAAAATTCATTTCAAGGAGAGTTATAGGAAAAAGATGAATTTTCATAATAAGATACATATTTTTTATTTTATTTTATTTTATTTTGTGCATTAATCATAGTATAGAATTTAAAATGATTATAACTTTTAAAAAATTAAATAAATTTTTTTTGTTTCTATTATATTAGGTATGGGATTAGTTCTCATCATGATTTTCCAACACAAGCCACCAAGTTTATTTGAACGATAAGAAAATGGGCTACCACTATCCCTAGCTTGCACCATCATGGTTGGCTAGAGAAAGGAATCATGTCATTCACTACCATACTACTCCTCACTTGACACTTTTATCTTTTAATACTAAGGAAACATTTCCAACTAATGAATAAAACCAAATGTCTATATATTCTAAGTGTTTTCATCGTTTGCAATCATTGTAGGTTTATAAATCTAGAATTTTCTTATTTTGTAGTGTAATTTATCGAAACAAAACTATTCTATCTTTTCAAATCAAAGATAGTGTCTTAATAGAGGCATGATGTAAGATCAGTGAGTAAAAGATATGAGGCAATATCTAAAGAATAGGACAAGAAGTTTGCACTCTTTTGTTACGAACTGAAATTTTTAAGGAAATAATAATGAATTAAGCCATGAAAGGCAATCAAAGTTTACAAACTAGCTTCAAAAAGCTATATATACTATAAACCAACCATTAGAAGCTTATAAGGATAAAGACAAAATTACAGTGGTTAATAGTTTTATACATTCCATATGAGAGTTTGGTAGTCTTCATTAAGGATTCTGGACTTGTGTAAGCTCATGTACCCTCTGATTTGCATAATAATTTTACTACTAAATTATTCTCAATTACACTTTTGTCTTGGAAAATTCTGGCATTTGTTTCATCCTGTATAGCTTTAACAATACGTGCAATGCAAGGTCGAAAAGGTAAGTAATAAGGTATGGAACTATACATGGTGAGAAGACAATGCTGATAGGTTTCATAAGGCACAAGATAATGCCAATGAAGAAATGGACAGGGGAACTAGGATGCTAAGTTGAAATTGCAGAATGTTTGTATCATAGGGATAAGAGGACTTTTGTGAAGCTTATATTCTAAAAGTTATTTTTAGTTGTTGTTGTAATGAGTGAAACACTATTTAAGGGACCATTTTGTCATCTTTAGGGGGGTTGTCTCTTTTGTATTGGTATGAGATTGGTTTTATATACAATCTCTACCTATGTACATAAACTCTTTTTTACTACATTTATCTTATTACTGATTTACCCAAAAAAAATACATCCTGTAGCTAGGCTGATTGAGCACTCAATTCTAGAATGAGAATGCTTGATTTCACTACACCATCTCCTTATACAATCTCATCTTCCAAGTGCATCATGAGTAAAGCATTTGTGTAATACATACGTTTAGGTACTTTTGACGTAAACATATTGAAAAAACAAGTGTTCAACACTTTCTTAAACTTTTTGACAAAGGATGTACTAATTAGGGATGCTGTTAAATCTCTTTATCTTGTCCATTTGGTAACCTATCTTTCATAGCTAGCCATAGACAAATTCATGCCCTTAGAAGGAATTGTTTGTACCAAACAAATTTGTGCTAGGAAAACATGTTATAGTGTCTCTATAGAAGATTCATTAAGATTGATTGCAAAACTTTTTATTTCTTGACTTCCTCCATATAATACAGGCTTTCCCTTCGCTCAAGGTAGTTAGAACAATTTCTTAATAAATGGATCTAGGGATAGAGCTTTATATAAAAAAAATTTATCAACCAATGCATCGGATACTATTGGATTCTTGTTAATGATAGATTTGAGACATTTTATACCTTATAACTCATGAAGAGCACAATGAGATCTCCAAAACACCATCAATAAATAGTCAAATTCATTCATCAACAATTCCCTAGTCTTTAGAATAACTTTCAAGGTAGAGGTATAGGAAGATTTAGTCTTTATAGTCTATATGTTGTTACTTTTTATATAGATCTCATGGATCCATTTACACCATAAAAAATGCTTGTCAGTTAATAACCTCCATAGACTCTTGGACATCATAGCATTGTTCATTAGCTTGAGAGAGATTATCCCTTAACCATCTTTTTCCTTATGTAAGCATGCCTTTTCAACTGCATACAAGTTCTCTTGAAATTTTATTCATTCCCATTCTAAAGAACCTACTACACAACATCTCAATTGATTTGATTACTCTTTTAGGTATACCAACATAAGCAACCCAAAAGGCATTGATTGAATTTAGTATAAATGAGATGAGTATAGATCTACCAACTGTAGAGAGTAATTTGGAGCTCCAAGAAGGGATTCTACATTTGATAGTATTAAGCATTTTACTGAAATATCCAAATGTATGACTAGTTACTAAAAGGGAATTTCTAGGTACAAAATAGGGAGTGTTTGTGATTTAAAACTAGTTATACTTTCAATGGAATATTGATTACTACCAACTGATTTTGATAAATAAAAGAAACTTTTAGAATAATTTGTTTCCAATTTAGACATCTTGCTAATGATTTTTAGGGCTTTCATAATTGTTGATACAGAAACCTGATCAACTTTGGAAAAGAGTATGAGATCATCTGCAAAGCATAGATTAGTAATCCTTAGCTTCCTACACCTAAAATTAAACTTGAAATCTTTAGTTCTTTCTATCTCTTTTCAAGGTTCTATTAAAAACCTCCATAACAAGTGCAAAGATGTAAGGTCAAATAGGATCACCTTGTCTAAGTCCTTTGGTACTTTTCAAGGGCATACTAGGCTGATCATTCACCAATATTTTGAAGGATGGTGAGGTGATGCATTGTAATATCCACTAGATAAAGTTGCCAAGAAATTCTAAAACATGTAAAATGTTGAGGAAAACACTTCAATGTAAAATATCATATGCCTTCTTCAAGTCTATCTTAATAATGCAATTCTCACTTCCTTTTTTTGTTATAGGTTCTGATAAGTTCTTACAACAACATGATATTATCCCCCTTAATTTTATTGGGTAAGTAGGCACCTTGTGAAATATCAATGTATTTGTGTAATACCTCTTTCATCCTTTAATCTAAGGTCTTGAAAATAATCTTATACATAGTGTTGTAATAAGAAATAGTTCTAAAGTCTGAAAATATTATTTGTTCTTCATTCTAAAGTCTAACCCTTGTTGAAGAATTTTAAAATGCAATAGCTACCAAATTCTTTCTCAAATGATAAGATTTGTTGAAGAAGTGAGGGTCCTTCAAGTCTAGGTGCCTTGTTTGGATTCAAGTATCTTAAGGTTATCTCAATCTCCTAACTTGTAAGAGGTTTGATATGTAGATCAACTTCCATATGGTTAATTTTTTCTTGCAAAATTTCCCTCAAGAATAGTTGAGAAGAAGTAGCATATATGAGTGAAGACAAAATATCTGAAAAATATTTGAAAGCACTATGAAGCAATAAATCTTGGGAACTAAGATCCTGATTGTTGAGTTACAATGAAATGATTCTATTGGAGTTTCTTCTAATAGTCATATGCAAAAAATTTGTATTTTTATTTCCAGTCTTTATCCTAACCATCATAGATCTTTGTTCATAAAGAAACAATCATATAAGAGTGCACTAGAAAATGTTGCATAGCAACTCTTTCCTGATTTTGGAGAACAATAGAGTGGGATCATTTGTAATTTAGATTGAAGACTTTCAAGAGCAACTATGGCAGTGTGAAGATGATGTTGTGTATTACCAATATTATATTGAAACAAATCTTTCATTTCCTGTTTAACGAGGAAAATCTTATTTACATAGAAAATATTATTTAGAAGCTCAGAAGAAAACATTAAAAGCTATTAATATTTTTAAAATTAGCTAGCTTAGTGTGGGAAATGATTGAACCTAAAAGGATGTACTGATTTAACAGTATCAAGCTGATTGACAATAACTAAATGATCTGATATATATGATGGCTTATAAAGGTAGAGAAACTACCATGATATGTAAAGAACCACAACAAGTTTTCTAAGCTTCTATCAAGTTTTATCCTAAGAAAATTGTCATCCATTTGCTTATTACACTAGGTGAAAAGTTTTCCTCCAAATGGCAAGTCAGAAAATTAAACATCATTTAAACATTGTCTCATCTTATTGCATGGAATTCTTGAAGATCCACTACCTTACTTCCCTTCTGGATTGATAAAATCATTAAACTCCCTAACCACCAACCATGGTATGGATGAAGTGTCTACAAGTGACTTGATTTGATTCCACAAAAATACTCTCAGATATGTATTATTATAAGAATAAATAAAGGTTATAAGTATAAGCTTACTTGAGATTTTGATGTATACCTTCATAAGAATGAGTTAGTCTAATCTGAATTTAATAGTAGCTTCCACCATAGAATTTTCATAAACCACCACTATCTTACCATTTGGATGATGCATCTAATTGGCAATTAACTTCCAAATATTTGAGAAAAAAAACTATAGGAAGTTAAAATTATGTTGCTTGGTTCAAATCTCAAAAATCCCTATTATTACAGCTTTATTTTGAGTTATCAAACTCTTGACCACTATTTTTTAAGGGTATTAACCCCTTTAATATTCCAAACAATGATAATCATAATTTGTAATCCCCAACTAGGACTTTTTTCTTTCTTCTTGATCTTCTTTTGATAACTAGCTCAAACTCATCAGTTTGTTTAATAGTTCTACCTAGAATGTCTTATTCAGTAGTCTCCAGCTGATGTACTGCTAAAGTTTCTCTGAGATCTCTAGTATAATTAAGATTGTTGCTATTTAATGGTAATTGAGGATTGTTTTGATCTATAATGGCAACTTTCATCAGTTCAACCACTAACACTAGTCTGCATTATTGGTGAATTAGTATTTTCAACAGTGGAATAACCATCATTAGCTTGAGCAAAAGCATTATCCACGTCAATTTTTAGCCCTATAACCTCATGATACTCCCCAGTTTTGAATGTTCTTCCAATAGGTTTCCAAGTTGTTCTTCTAGTTGTTTATGGTTTCCAAGCATATGATACTTTAACATGATCTTTATATGGTTCCAAACTCTCATTTAGTCAAATAATAGGTATGCTTTCAAGCAAATTAGTCATAGAGCATATTAGCACACATATTCTTGCAAATTGGATCCTTTTTTACCTTAATTGTAGCTTTATCCATGCATATTAGTCTTTTAATGATGTTTCCAATGTGTCTAAGTCTAGATATAAACTAGTACTCTAATAGGACTCTATGTATAATAACAACAACTAGTATGAGTCTTGTTGAGACGTAGGGTTTGAGAGGTCTAGTAGTATGCAGCCTTACACATAACTAGTAGAGAGTTTGTTTTCAAAAGTGGGAATCTATGGATACATATCCATTGTAATATCCTAGTTCGATTATTATACTATGTAATGTGTTGTACATGCATATTATAGAGTATACTTTATGTATGGTGTACATACTATAGCAATTTAATTGTTTAAATTTGTATTGAGGTTATAATGGAGATTACAGATAAACCAAAAATGATTTTGGACTCAACTGAAAATTTCTCGAAAAATTTTCGAAAAACTTCGAAAAGCTACGGAATGAGTCCAAACAAGTTTTAAAAACCCTTAAATGTGCTTTGGAGATTTAGGTGACATTTAGTGATTTTGAGATTCAATCCAACAATTCTTCTTAGCAATCGAAAAGTTACCAAATAATTTCAAAATATCATGAAAAGCTCCAAAATTAGGATTGGAGTCTATAAGAATTGAAACGGGTTGAAACGGAAGTTGTTTGAATAGAATTCAGGTAATCTAAAATTATTAGACTAAAATGTCCTTTTTGAAAAATAATGGGTATTGATGATTTTAAAGCCGTTCAAAATTTTAAAAGCATTCAATCAATAATTATTGACCGTAATTAGAGTATTTCATGGTCAATTTGAAAATAAGACAGTTGTGAAATGTTTTCGGGATTTAATTTGATTACTTGATCAATTAAATTCATTAAAGGGCAATTTGGACTTTTTGTACTAATTAAGGGCAATTTTGTCTTTTTACATGATATTAGTTGATTGGTGAGTCATTATAGATGACCAATGAGATGTTGACATGTGTTTGATGAGTCATTATTGATGATAAATAAGAAGGTGACATGCGTAATCCATTAAATCAGTATAAAAGCAACATTGGCTTCATTCTTTCAACATAAACGTGAGAGTGATAAGAGAGTAACATGAGAGGAAAAAAAAAGAAAGGAAAAAGATGAGAAGCAAAGGGTGAACATCAATCAAGGAGAGAGGAAGAAGAGTGTAGTCATTTTTGATGGAATTTGATAGTGATTTGGAGAAATCTTAAAGTATTCATCAAATACGCAAAAGATTGGAAAAAAAAAGTGGTAAGTTTCATAGCTTAAATTTATAATTTTTATGTTGTTCTTGAGTGACATGGATGTGTTTAAGATCAATGTTATCTTGGTATTACTTTGATGTTTCTTTGTATGGAATTAGTTAAAGATGATAAGGGATGAATGTGTAGTGGAATTCTGTCTTAGGTTAACTTGAACTAGTCCCAATTTTTTTGCCATAACTTGGCTTACAGTCCTCCAAATTGGGTGATTCTAATTGTAGATGAAACATAATACATATTTCTAATCATATCTAGAAGAACCCTAGACCTAATTTAGGATGAATGATATTGAAATTTGAGATTGAAAATGGTAACCTGATACTACCCCTGTGTTGAAATAGCTTGTGATATTTGGTACATTTTTCATGATTTATAGGTTTAAATGGCATGATTTTTAATGATATAGAAAATAGAGACATAGGGTAACAATTGTCTAGAAGACCTCAAAACCTAATTTGAATGTTTTCTATGTGAACATTAAGGAAAAATTAGAGGTATGGATTCTATACATGGGTCATAACTATGACTCATCAAGCATGATTGTGATATGGTGAATTAAATTTGCTGAGGTTGTGTTTTGAAGGAATTGGTAAGTTAACATGGATAAAATATGGTACTTAAGTGACTTTTGAAGTTACATTTGGAAATGGTGACCAATAGGTTAGCTTACGGAAGTAAGAACAAATACGATCAACATGTGTGTTACATGATTAGATACAAATCTCTAATTCAGTTAAACCAAATATATAGTTTTAATGCCCTATTTCCTAATTTGGAAGTAAATGCCTAAGCAAAATGTGTTTTGTGTAGGTAAAGGAGAGTTGCCGAATGCATGAGTGTGCTTGATGATAACTATGCAAAACTATTAGTGTATTTTAACTGTTTTATATGACTTAATTATTTTTAAAAGAATTGATGACATGTGAGTGTTCTTTAAATTGAGTTTATACAAATGGTTTTCATTTGATCATGAAATGAATATTTCTACTGAGTTTAATGCAAATGATATTTTACAAGTGAATATCATTAGCATAAGTGTATGCTTTGTAAATATATGAGTTTTAATTTGAAAGTTAAAATTTATATGATTGGGAGTTACATTGAAATAATTCAATTATGAATCCTCCCATATTTTATTTAGAAAATAAGATTAGTATGTAAGAGTTACTTTTGCCTATGGTACACCTCTAGGCTTTACACATGTTATTATAACGGTATATTTATAATAGTTAACCTACTACGG
>JANSVA010000009.1:3982282-4003246 GCA_025504915.1 Erythroxylum reticulatum | reverse complement strand
TAATAATATACATGTTTACCATACATCTCTATGTATATGTATATTACTTACAAAAGAATCTTGGTACCTTTTGACCAGATATATAACGCTCACATAAATAAAACCAAACACTTTTATTTTATTAATAATAAATATTTTCATTACAAAGTTGTAATTGAAGAAGATAAAGTTACATGTAAATACACTTGCTTTCCAGGGCACTATATTTACTTAACTCCAACAGCATCACGCTTATAATATCAATTCATATAAGGATTGATATCCTCCCCCTAATAACATATACAAGCCAAAACATGTTTACACGAAATAGCAGTTAAATCCCACAGTCTACATTAACAAGTTCGTGCTTGCAAGTTAATGATGTACTTGTCCACAAAAATAGTGTCATTAAATTTCAAATTCTCATTTGTCTGAGCATACAATGTCTTGCATCTTATTGTGCTACCTTTATTTTCTTTCTCACTCTAGGACATAAATCATCAGTGCACTTCAACATCAGATTCCTTTTTTCATGTATCCGAGTCATTAAAGAAACTCAAATGTCTTCTAATATAATGATTAAGATTTTAGTATGAGCTTCACAAATGAATGCATTAAAAATATCTAAAATATTATTATGTACTATTTCACACTTCGGTCTTGTGCTCACAAAAGCCTTCACAAATGTCTTCAGATTCCTAATTTTAAAATCCTCATAAGCCTTCACTAATAAACTCTTCAAGTCATTCATTACCTCATTGAAATCAACTATCGTTATGCAATTCATCATTTTCAAAAATAAAATCTTATGTATATGCCCTTTATGAACAATTGACCAGCTCGCATACACATGATGGGCACATTTTCTATGTTTAGCTTTTGAAAACAAATTCTTTAATGCTTCCACTAAACCCTGTAAACAATGGTTACATAAATTAATAAAGTGTTGATCGCATAAAAAATTAAACATCAAATATATGAATATTTAAAGTTTACCTTCTGCTGATCGCTTATAAAAGTTCATGAATTTCCACTAATGTCAAGATCTTCAGCAAGAATGCTCAAAAATCAATTCCATGATTGGTAATTTTATCCCTTAACTACAGGCCATCATATATGAATCATCTGATTGTTTTCGTCACGACCAATAGCAGATAGTAATGCACCACCAAGGAAAGTCTTCAAAAAACATCTGTCTAACCCAATAATCTTCCGTCATCCATTAAGAAAACCATACTACAAAGCAATAAATCCCACATAAAATATTTTGAACATTGATTTCCTAACATGTTCATCAAATTTAGTTTTAATAATGAGCTTTCCATCTTTTTCATCTCATCTTAACTCATGTCCATAAAACCATAACTTCACATAATGATCTTTCATTAATCCTCAAACCATGGTAATTGTTTCCTACTTAGCCCTATAACATTGAATTTTAGTGACCATGAGTGCCTATTGTCATTGACGATTATCCATCATTTCACTAATTGGCCAATTCAAGTTCCTCCTAAACTTATACATGAATTCATTCACAATCCATTTTCAGCTAGTTTGTTTATTCCTCTACACTTTACTATAGTTATGAGAGTTTTCTACTCTCTTAACAAAAAATCTTCTCTCATTTCTAATCTAGCTAGCATACACTAAAAAAGACAAAGTGCATCACAAACTACTTCCATTCGTACACTAGATCTCACCATTGAAACATTATACCCATTTGTAATTACATACTTCCTTATAGCTTCCCTCAACTACTTCTCATCCCTGAACTTCATTCAAAATTCAAACTTAAAATCTGTCATTTTAACTTTTAGATTAAAACTAATGTATTTCTTCTTTGGTATCGATGCATCATCATCACTAGGAACTGGTGATTGAATTCCATCACCACTATTTCCACAATGCAAACTTCCTTCTGCTCTTCTAGTATCTTTCGAATGATCACCATCTTCATTAAAATTCTTTCCACTACCGCCAACACCATCGAAAACATTATCAAATTCAAACCCACTTTGTAAAGTCTTCCCACACCTCTTCTCATTTGTTCTAGTAAAACCATATTATTCATCATTAGTTCTAAAGAACTCCTTATTAACTAAATCATCTCTAGAATCACTGTCTTGCATAACACTAAAGTCCTCATCTCCCTCCAATTCAACTTGGAACAACCCCTTATTTTTCTCCAATTCATCATCAGATTCTGACTCCTCACCATCAGTTACAGGATTCTTATAACTATGATTGTAGTATATCTCAACATTTTGACAATAAAATTCTTCCATTTTTTAGAGCATAGCCAAAATGTCCCTATCATGTTTTAATCTTAACTCCATCAAGCTTCAAATGGACTCATATGAAAATTTGTAAAACATAGAGATTACTCTATGCCCTTTATCTTTGGAAATCCTTTTTAGTACACTTAGTTCATCAATACCTATATTCTTTTTTCTTTTGATCTTAACCCCCAATATATTTATTTTCTTGCAACACCCCATCATATTGAAATTCAAAATTCACCAACACATGCAAAAGGAAAGTTGACAAAATACAAAATGATAAATATTCCAAGAAGAAAAAAAGAAGCAATAACTAAAAAATCTCAAATTAGGAAAATTAAAAATCCTATAGAGAAGTAAATCATACTTAACATCACCATTTTTACTCCATATCTTCTAACCTCAAAGTACTTTAATTCTATATACTTTACATTGTCTACATTCTTGATGTTCTTACATATGAACTTTCCAACATATAAAATAAAGAAAGAAGCTATGCATTTGAATCCATAATCTATTGTTCGTCATTTCTTTTTTAACCAGAAAAAACACAACAGATTAATCAACAATAATAACATGTGTTGTTTAACTTCAATTACAGTTAGATTATGCAACTTTTTGACTTAATATAAAATTTTTCTTGTCAAGAGTTGCAGGCATAAATTCGAGAATATGCAACACAGCACTAGGTCCTTCTCTTCTATAGTAGAAGTATTAAGAATTACATAAAAAAATAGACAATGATGTTAATCTTTTATATTTTTCTTTCAATTAAATAATGCAATCTACATAAGTTCTTTGCTTGAATAATCTTCTTCTTCATACCAATCATTGCTTCTAGATGTTCTAAACTATGGTCATTTGCTTCTTTCAAGTTAATTAGTTACTAATACAAATGCATTTAAAATATGCAGTGTTAATGTATTCATTTTGCTTCCAATAAACACCTCATTTGCTTTTGGACTATGCTCATTTGCTTCTTTCAAGTTAATTTGTTACTATTATAAATACAGCTAATATATGCAGTGTTAATACATTCGTTTTGCATCCAATAAACACCTTCATTATGTCATATTCATATGAAGTTGAACAAGTTCTTGATTCATTCATCTTTAAATGTCAAGTTTTATTATGCATTCATCTTTAAATAACCATAGCATTAAAAAAAACAAAGAAGAGACAAACAAAAGTAAAGTAATGTAAGACGTAAATGAGTAATGCCCATAAGATGAGGTTAGATAACAACCTTTTGCATGAAGAATTAAAGTAGCTTGCATGAAGAATTAATGAACAAGAGACATAATCAAAAAAGATAGCTACATCATCTACACCTCCTAACAAAACATCAAACATTATCAGAAATGAAGACGATGAAATCTTAAATAAGAAATAAAAACCTAATTTTCATGTGGCTAATTTTTTAGAAGGGAAAAATCATGCTTTTGGCAATGCAATGTGATTGGGTGTTTAGTTGTGTAAGTTTTAATGATTAACCTCTAATAATCTACAAGCACTTGGTTTGTTAGTGTAGTACCAAAGGTGTCGATCCCATAAGGAGGGAGTTAATCTAATCCTAAAATCTAAAGCCATAAATAATAGCAAAATTCCAAGATGCAACAAAACTAAAAATGAGAATTTAATTCAATTAATCAAATTAAGAATCAAATATGAATATAGTAATTATTAAGCAATTGCAACACACCAAAGAATCAATCAAAAGAAATTACCAATTGAGAGAAAGAGAATTTCACCTATCCTTAATGTTAACGTAACTAATTATTAATTATTGGATTGTTGGTTCTAGACTATCCTAGGGTTGCTTACTTTCTCTTGAGTTATATCCATTAACCCTAAATCAAAAATCCTAATCGGATTATGAAAGTTGCAATCCCTCAATTCACAACCTAATCCAAAACCCTAATTAGTTCTGAAGTTTTCTAATAAACTATTAGAAACCTATGCAAGATGTCTCTTTGCCCTATTTCTCATTCTAATTAAATTCTTATTCTATTAAATCACCTAGCTCTTGTTAGTCCAATTTAATCATTTTTCATTCCATTCACCCTCTCACTTTATTATCAAATTATTCAATTGCATAATCAAAACACAATAAATCCAATAAACATGTACACAATAAAATTTTATTAATCCTATCATAAACTTTTCAATCCAATTTTATATAATAGTAAAACTAAAATTAAATCGAAAATACAATCTAAATGGATGGTGGGAGGCAATGACATCGGGAAACCCCTAATCCAGGAAGTACTTCAAGTGAGCTTCTTCTCCTCTTCTCTCTTGCTTCTTCTCTTCCTCTAACTCTCGATGATTTCGCTCTAGGATTTCTCAAGGTGGCTGATGTAAAAGATCTTTTTTGCCTCTTTTCTTGTTCTTTTTATATCCTCATGTGTTCAGAGTAGCTCTTTAATAGTCTGTTTCCATATTAAATGTTAGAACCTTAGACTATTGCACATAAGTAGTATCATTGAGAATTTATGAAATGCATTTCATTCATATGCATAATATTCGTATGCACACATGAATCATTATTTAGGAAACAATGCAAGATTATATGTGCACTCAATTGACATGTTATGGGGTATGAAAGGTTTAAAATGATCATGATGTGAATTGTGTATTATTTATGTCTTGAATTTTGGTTTGGTGAATTAAAATTAGTAAATTTGGAATTAATTGTTACAATTGAATATTTGATGAATTAAAATGTACATTTAGCTTGAGGAAAATGTGAAGTGGTAAGATAAGTTGACACGTGGAAAATTAGGATAACTAAGCCTGTAAAAATGAGTGACATTTAGCATGGAAAATTTAGTGACAATTAGTATAGGTAATTAATTGACAAATGGCAGAAATGATTGAGTGACAAATGGACTAGCATATTGGTGACATTTGTCAACTTATGTACTGGAGAAATGGAATGCATGCCTAGTGATATATGTCATTGAAACATGGTGACACCTTGCACCTAGTTGAATTAAGCTAATGTAGAAAGAATATGATGGATGAACTTAGATACTTTTATGCTTTTTTCTTGATGTATGAAAATCGTAGGTTATAGGTTGTTATAAGGATGAATTAGATTGGGATTTGAAGTATAATGAAGGTGAATTTATGCTAAAGAAAGGTGTTAGTGTAGTGTTCTTGAAATGGGAAAGAACTAGGACTATTAGTGTAGTGTTCTTGAAATGGGAAAGAACTAGGACTACATGCATAATAGTGAATGTAGTTTCTATTTTGTTTTGATGCATGAAAGACAATAGTTTATGAGTTGCCAATTGAATAATGTTGAGTTGGAATTGGATATGAAATTGATAAGGAATTTGAGTATAATTAAGGTATAACTGAAGTATAATTAATGGATTATTATGAACATGTTTTGAATTTGGTATAAAGGTGTTAGAATCTGAAAAAAAAAAAAGGAAGAAAATGGATGGTGAACCGCCGGTTCACTCATCCCATAATTGTAAGCTACATTAGCTCCTTCCTACGATTGTGGGCAATGCTTTGAAGTGAAAAATTTTCTATTTTGTGTGATTGTTGAATTAAATAAGGATAAGTCACTTTATTTTGGTGCATTTGGACTTGATTGAGGCTTAAATTGAGCTTAGATAGTTGCTTGATTAATTGGTTAAGCATTTGATAAGTTTAGGTTATTAATTGATGCTATAACTTAAGGAATGGATTTTTTTGACATCAATGTATCTAAATCTGGAAATTATAAGTTGTTAAAGGAATAAAGGTGTTCTTATAAATGCAAATGTGATCCAAAAGTTATGAATAATGTATTAGGAATGAATGAATGAGAATTGGGAAATTGTGTGAGTACATAATGCTTGAAATAGGTGGTTAATGTATAGTTGATGAATCTAAAGTAATCAAGTTTACCTAAAGTGTAAACCTAATTGCAAACTAGTTATATCCAAGTCATGATGTACGAATGTTTAAGATTTGTCAACAAGGATACATACCTAGAAAGTCAACTGAGCATACATTGAATATGACAAATATACATGTGCATGATTGAATATTTATATGATTGATCAACTTAGTAATATGTAAAATATGTGTGTATTGTATGAATAAAGAAGCACAAATTGATGGTCAACATCCAAATATTGTCGGGTCATTAAGGCAATAGCTTATTTGGAGCATACTGTGAGTTAACCTAGATGTTTTCTCACTATGATTGATTTGTTTTCTGTTTAAATTTTAGTTATTGAATTGTTACTTATATGATTGTGACAATTCCTAATGAGTTTGATATTAGGGAATGTATTGGAAGTGCTAATTGTATATGTAATACTAAATGTGTACTCAACTGAAGTGGATTGCTGGACTCAGATCTGAAGAATATGATAAATGACCTGAGCACATTGAATCAAAAGTATTAATAACATATTATGTGAATTAATGCATTCCATTACATTGATATGCATGATCAGATAAAAGAGTTATGAATGGAGTGACTAATGTGAAAAAGAGCTTTAAGCTTAGGATGTGCACAAAAAGCCACAGGCTCAGTTATTAATGATACCGGTATCTATAAAGGGTAAGGGACAGTAAATAAAATAAGTTTGGTATCCACAATGGATACAGGATAGTAAATAGGTGCTTAGCCATATCAAAGTAAAATGAAAGAGGATTCATATGTGTATTTGTATATACAACTTTACACGTATTGTGTGAATGATTGTGATGAATTACTAAATTATTTTAATATAGTGATATGCAATGTTGTGTACCTGTTATACTTTTTAAAATATGATGAAATGTGATGCGGTATACAAAATTGGATACTGTGATATACTTGTGAATTTTGTTTTACACCTATGATGTTTGTGTTTTGACTTGAGTGAGCACATCGATGATGGTTCACTCACTGAGTTCGCAAACCCATCAAAATTGCAAATTTGATTTTTAGGTACAAGGGAGACCTAACTTCTAAGGCAATCTAGTAAAAGTTTAGTACTGTCAATTTTTAGGAACAAAAATGGCTCAAAGATTTGGTCAACTAATATTTGAGGAGTTGTATTTATTTAGTTTCTCATTTCGTGTAGAACATTTTGTAAAAAGAAGTAAACTCTCAAATGTTTTTGGTAATGTAAATATATGGATTATGAAGTGCAATGCTACAACGTAAGTTATTTTTGTGAATGAAATGGGAAAAGTTGATATTTTGAATACTTGTGTTATGTGTGATGCCATAATAAGTTATGTGACTGTTCTAACATGCCATTCTTATAAGGTATGTTCTTAAATATCCTTTGGCTGTTCAGGCATATGCTCTATAGAAGTGGTATGTTACAAGCTTTAATGCTTTTTGGGGTCCAAAAGGTTTAAAAGATCCCTAGAAACTTGACGTTCTTGAGTGTCTATACATCTGCCTGATGCAAGCCATAACTGTGGCCTTATAGGCCACGTTCGTGGGCCATATATGAGCCATTCCTTACTCTTCTATCACAATCGTAGCATGTAGGCCATGATCGTGATCCAACTTTAGTGCTTCAATCATGATCTTGGCCTAACATGCCATGATCGTGGGTTATTATTTCATCCCGAATGTCTCCAAAACTTCTCTGTTCTTTGATGTTGACCCTGAAACACTAGCAAATACATCAATGTACCTCAAAAACATAATATTTAAGCTCAAAGACTTATACTAACCCATAAAACACTTAAAACATAAATAATTAACAAACTAACACAATTCTACCTAAACACATAATAAACGATTGAATAAACAACTAAACACATATCAAACTATGCTTTAAAACATAAAGCAATTTACACTTATCAACATTCCCACGCCTAAATGTTTTCTTGTCCTCAAGCAAACAAAAACAAGAAACACGTAGAAATCACAAGACACCCAATGCAATAAAGAGTCAATGGCTTCAACTTTATAAAATAAATTTAACTTTAAACACAATCATTCACGTTATTTTGAATCATTAATATGCAAAATTCACATCTAGTAGCTTTAGACTAAACATGCATATTAATCAAGACCCAAATGTCAAGTTATTCACCCTTTTCAATTATACACAGACACTAATAATTATTTGGTCATTCAAACTCTGTAATTACTCCTAAGTACGTTTTCATGAAAAGTCAAGTTATTTACAAGTTCGGTAGGTTTTTATTAGAAAACATTTTTCTTTATTTACTTTTTATAAATACAGACCTAGTCTTTTACACGGAGGCAAATATTAGTGATGAATGCCGATTCGACTACTTGACTAAGTCATTTTTTTTATTAAGCTGCTTGGTTAGAATGTCATTATAACCTTTTGATGTCACATTTGTGATGCGTGTCGACCTCGTTACTCAGCTACATCAAGTTCGCAACTGGCTACTAGCTCTATTCATAACCCCAAGGCTAGCATAATAGTTGTTTATTTAAAAATTAGAAAATAATTTTTTTAATGCCTACGTTGTTGCCATAGCTACTCGTTTCCATGGAAAAAATACTAGTAAAGTTACTTTGGTTGAAAGACCTAAAATTATGAATGAATGTGACAATTTATAAGGTGATAAACTAATACTAAATCCTAATTAACTTACATATTTAGCCAAAGAACCCAGATTACTAATTTCACGAGCTAATGACTCTTCACAACCTAATAGACTATGCATAAAACTAAATCGATTCAATCCATCTAAGCCATCGAAACATTCGCACAATTCATAAAATGCAACCTATCAAACTAATACAGTATGCAAAATTCACATTTAAAGGAAAGCACATAACCCTCCCCATATTTGAACAACACATTGTCCTCAATGTGAAAAGGAGACAAACAAACACGCATGGTAGGAAAAAACATGAAACAAAATAAAAAAGGCAAAAATAAAGACTAACTTTAAAAGAAAAGGGTCAAAACAAAGCCTAACAGTGATGGAGGCGGGGATGGTGTCAGAGGTAGCAATTGGACGCCTTGAGCCTCGAAGTATCGATGAATACAACGTATATCCTAGCTTTGACGTCATTATGTTTAGGCTATCTTCTTCATCTTTCTAGAGTTCTCCACAAGTGTATTTGTAATTACCTTGGTGTTGGCAGAGATTGTATCGACAACTTTCTTCCAACCAGGTTCTTCTGTGTCTTCTTCCTCTTCAAACTCCTCGCTAGTTGAGACCTTTTCTACTTGCTAAGGTAGTGTTATGCTTGAACTTGGCTAACTAGTCCTGTTCTTCACATAATTCTTTTAGCTTATTTCCCGAAGTTCCCTGTCATGAGACTTTAAGATTTCAGCACGTCACAAATGATAGTGATTTAGAAATCAGGGAGATAGACGGTTAGACCACTACCATCCATGCCATAGTACTCAGCATTGGCAGAAACCAAGTACCCCATACCCAAATTGTTGCTCCTCTTACGCAAAGTCATAACAATATCATTTAGCAAATGTATGGAGGTGCACACTGGGATGTTATGATTTATGCACCATAATAGAAAAAGTTACTTTATAGAGCACTTGTTGGTTTCTGATTTGTCAAAAACCATTTGACACATGAATTTATGCAATAACAAGTGCTCATGGGTTCGTATAATATTATTGTGGGCATTTTTAACACCGAATCGCTCTAATCTAGTGAGTTCATTCCAATAGCAAGAAGCACAAAAATTATCGTGCTGATTTATAATGGAAGATTCGAGAAACCCGTAAATATGACACATTATTTCAATGTTTAGCTTATAAGCTCATCCCTGCAACCTAAACCACATTTCTTTAGGATTACAAGGTTCAAAATAAAGGAAAGTGAAGAACCAGCGAGTGAGCTCTTAGTAGACAAGATAGTGGAAATGTTTAAACTTCACGCACTGAATTCTTTTTTCTGGATTCTCTACCCTATCTAGCAATTTTAACCTATCAAGCGTATCAAAATCAAAATATTTTGAGAATACTATTTGTTTAACATCAAAGGATTGGAAATGAATACCTTCCTTCTCTGTGTAGATTGGGAAGGGTGCTCTGAAGTTCATCACCTTGTTCTTTTGCCATCGTCCCGAGACTTAATTTCATCCCGATGATTGGATGCATTTCTCTGACTGCTTAATATACAACTTACTGGATTCCAAGTAGGTGGAGATTGGAATAAAATGGGAATTTAGAAGTTTGGTTAGAGAGAAGTGAGTGTTTTTGGAGGTTTTAATCTTAGAGAGATAAGGATAAAATGAAAGTGAGTGAAAAAGTGAAGTATGACATGATTATATAGGTGAAGGAAGGGTAAAATGGTAAAAATTTTAGCTAAAAATTGTGCGGACTGTTTTACGATGCCATAGGCCCATTTTCACAAATTCCTATTTTTATTCTTCTTTTGTCCTTCTAGACCTTCTTGAGATCACATCCTACTCTTTATAGCTCTTTCACCTCTTTGTTTTTTGCTTACTCCCTTGATCATCTAATTTGTGCCGAAGTCTTATGCCTTCCCAACTTTATTTGAAAACAAAATAACCTAATTACAGAATTCAAACTATCTAAAAGTTAAAGGAAATAACATGGAATTAACAATCCATAGGTTGCCTCCCATGTAGTGCTTCTTTTAACGATGGTAGCTCAATGCTCTTCTTGTGCTCAAGTTGGTTCAATTGAATGATGCAATGGTAGTGTAATCATTAACCATACCATTTGTACATAACCTATCATACTTTGGGTTCCACCTTCCCTTTGCGTCCCCTTCCTCTGCTTTCTCCTCCACGATTGTTTCTTTCTAAATGCATTCCCAAGATCCTCAATGTTTTCCTATCATCCTTGAGGTTCAGTTTCTTTAATGTTAACTAGGAGTAAGGGATCTTCGACACAGTGAAGTTTTGATGCTTCTTAACCCTCAGAGTTAGTTTACCCCATCAACGTTAATTATGGAGCAAACGAAAGTCAATAATGGTCATCCAAGGACCATAGGGGTTTCCACATCTTCTCCAATATACAATACAAAAAATTCCATGGGGAAGGTAAAAATATCAATTTGTACTTGCACATCCTTGATAATCCCCTTTGAGCGATGAACTATGTATTTGCCATCTTCACTAGCATTGTAGTAGGTTCTAAATCTTCTAACCCTAATTTTTGACTAAAGATATATGGCATCATATTTATACTCGCTCTAAAATGTAGCACCCCACTCTTGCAAGACACGTACCTGACATCCTGAGTGATATTCGTATATGTATCCCATGAGGGTGGCATGTTAGAACAGTAAACGGTCAAAACTCAATGCAAATTGTTTGTTATAATGTACGAAAATGTAGAAAATCAATAATCAAATTAAGCCCAACATTTATTTGTAAAAATTTTAGTCATAAGGATTACAATCATTATTTAACTCATCAGAGTTTCTATAGAAACTTGGGCCCATTACAAAAATGAAAAACTTGTAGTCACAATAACATTACATTTCAAGATCATTTTTTACACATTGAACAACACTTAAGACTACATTTTTCAATACAACATAACGAAATACATATGTAGACACACACTAATCCTGAAATGGAACTCTTACTTGGATCCTCTCTAGAGTCCTTTACTAAACCCTAAAAGCCATGTTGCAATTTTTTTTAGTTTTGCAAACTCAGTTGAGTAATCACCCTCGATGGTTCACTCATATACCAAAACTCGATCATTAAATAATCACACAGTTCATATATTCAAATAGTTCATATCAATTTATCATTCATTTCATCTTTGCAAATCATTCAATGAGTTTCAATCATATATTAATTCAATATTTATGAGACTCACATTCGTTTTTATTGTTGTGACCGAGTGCCTATCACATACGTATATAGATACTGGCCCATTAGGGTCAGTTAGAACAAAATCATAGATCTACATGCAGAAACAATAATCATAGAGAAAAGCTCTACATATAAGAGCTTTCATATTGGCTACTCTGGTCAAAATGCCTTTATATTATATGCATTAAAATGATATGCATGTCACAATTCAGTCATCAATTCAATCACTTTCACTTGCATATATTATCACAATATAACAGTCTCAGTATCAGTAGTCATCGGACTAGGTCTGAAATTCAACTTTTCAATTGAGAATCAGAATATTCAATTAGACACTCTCATTCACATACAATTAGCACTTCCAATATTGTTTGCATACATCAAAAGCCTTGGACATATATTGTCTAAAATTCAGTACACAATCAATCAATGTAGTTTAGTAATATATCAATACCGTGCAATAATATACAGAACAGAACAAATAAAGTGAGACCATCTTAGGTTGCTCCCTTACACAATCAGTTAATGCAAAAGCACAATCAGTTAACGTAAAAGCATGATCAAGATTAGCGACCCTTAACAGCAAAGCCGCAATTGTGCTAAAGCATGATCGCACTTCCTCCTTTTCTGCACTGATTATTTCTCTTCTTCTTCTCCTTCCATTTTTATTTCATTTCCAAATTTACACACTTCTGAATCATCTATACTGCATTTCTAACTCCAATACAAACTCTAAACAAACTATATTCAAGTTTACACTTCAAAAATAACAAATTTTAAACTTAACATATACTTGCTCTCTTTACTGCATCTTTTTCGAATCTTTATGTTAAGTTAAGAAGACTTCACTTCTTCTATAGATTTTGATGAAAGTCAAGTAATAATAATAATAGAAAGGTGTGAACTATTTTGATGAATTTGTTAAGTGCGCAGATAAATGTAAGTGGCACAAATCACTAAATTAAGACGATACTTAAGTAAAAGTTGAATAAGACAAAGCTTTTAAGATGGATCAGACGAAGTGATTAAGTCTAAGACACCAAACGAAGCATACGAATCTAAGCAAGACAATGTAATTGAAGAATGTACTAGAAAATCAATTAGTTAGAGTTGGTTACAGGACTCAACTAATAACAAACTTTAGAAGACTCTACAAGCAGATTTCTCAAAGAAGATCATTGGAGATTTAGGTTATAAATATTTGTTATAGTTGTAAACTTTAAAAAAAAAGGAAGAATTTTGAATTTACAAAACATACTTAGAGAAATTTTGTGCTCAAGTGCTTACGCTGTGAAAAATATTCTGAGAGAAGAAAGAAAGAAAGAGAGCAAATACATCTGTAATGTGAAGCTCAAACAATATCTTTTCGAGTGAAAGAAAGTCTAGAGCTTGAAGAGGCTGAGGAAGCAGATAAAGAATACTTTATGAAAGACACCTGAAAAGGCTCTGTAAGTGTAGAAATAATACTTGTAACATTGAAGGAGATAGTGAAATCTCATACTAGCTTTGAGAACTGTACCTAGCCTAAGGTTAAGTGTAAATCAGTATAAATCGCGATGTTATATTCTCTAAATCTTACCTCTTTAATTTTCTTGTTGTTAGAAGAATAAATACTAATTTACACTATTGCATTACTCATCAAATGAAGTACCTTATTTTGTAATTGTGTGAATTTGTCAAGAAAATTAAGAAGATTTTAAAGATTAATATATTAGACGATTTAACACAATTCAACCCCCCTTATTGTGTATTTTACCTATTATACGTGATTTCTATATTAACAAGTGATTTACTTCAGTTGATATTAGAGCAAGTTTCCAAAAAAACACTATTACAAAGTGAGGACAAAGATCCATTTTTGAATCACATGTTTCTATAGCAAAAGGTGCCTCAGTCTTAAGACCTCCTGCATTTAATGGTGAAGACTATCATTGTTAGAAGGACAGGATGCAGCTCTTCATAGAATCCACACACATTGATCTTTGGGATATCATTGAAAATGGTCCATATATCCCAACAGACAATAAAGGGAAAAGCATCTCTCATGACTAATGGTCGGTTGATTAAAAAGTTCGCTTTCAATTAAACTCAAAGGCTAAGTTCTTTTTAAGATGTGCTATATGCAAAAGTGAAGATGATAAGGTTTATGGATGGTACACATCATCCATTGCACATAAAGGCACAAACTAAGTGAAAGAATCCAAGATTAGTATTCTTGTTTATCAGTATGAGCTGTTCAAGATGAAAGATGATAAGACTATTGATCAGATGTTTTGACGATTCCTAACAATTATTAACGGACTTAAAGCTCTGGGGAGAATCTATGACAATCAAGATCGTGTCAGAAAGATTCTCAGAAGTCTTCCAAAAAGATGGAGACCCAAAGTAACAACAATACAAGAGGCCAAGGATTTAAGCAAGATGAAGTTACACGAATTGCTTGGTTTACTGAAAATCTATGAACTAGAGCTTGATGCAGAAGATAAACCCAGAAGGGATAAATCTATTGCATTAAAGGCTAGTCAGAAGATGCAGAAAAATAGAAGCACATCTTCAAAAGCATTAAAGATTGAAGACGAAGATGAAGATGAGCTACCCTTCATTTCAAGAAAGATTAGAAGGATGTGGAAAAAGAAATCAAGGGGAAATAAAGACTGCTCCCTCAAAAGAATAGCAAAGACGATTCAAAGAATGAGAAAAGTTTTATCACCTGCTATGAGGGTAATAAGCCAAGACATTACAAGTCTAAATGTCAAAAGAAAAGTCATGAAAACAAGAAGAGCGTGATGGCAACATGGGAAGATCTGGATTCATCTGAATCTAAATTTGACTCAGAAACATCAGAACAAGCAAATATATTCTTGGTAGCTGAAAAGGAAAGTGATGATGAGGTAATTTCTAACTTTGATGATCTTCAAGATGCTTATTTAGAATTGTTAGAAGATTCACATCTTATCTTAAAACAATATAGGTTATTGCAAAAGAAATTTGTTGAAAATCTAAAGAACATAAAACTCTTAGAAGAAGAAAATGTCTACCTTAAGAAACAAGTAAATGATATGAAAAAGAAAGTAACTATAGCTAGATCTGAGGAAATTAATCAACTAAAACAAAGGATTATTAGTCTTTCAGCAGATTTATCAAAATTTACTGAAAGTACAGAAAGGATGATTGATATGATTGGAAGTTATAGACATCCAAATGATAAAAGTGGTTTAGGCTTTAATGATAGAAATACTATTTATAATAGTATTATTCTTCATAATAGGAATTTTATTTCTAATAGAAAGAAAAAGAAACAATATTCTTATTATTATTCAAAGAAAAATTATAAGACTAACCCTAAAGGACCTAAGAAAATATGAGTACCTAAAAAGGATATAATATATACTGTAGATCTCCTTACTTGGAAGAAGCAACCACCACTAATAGTAATTGGACAGTGGCTGCTTGCAACACATGATGGACAAAAGGTCTATGTTCCTAGACCTCCAACATAAGTAAGGAGGATTAGTAATTTTTGGAGACAACCAGCAGGGCAAAATAGTTAGGATCGGCAAAATTGGTAAAGATTATACTAGTTGATGGCTTAAAACATAATCTAATCAGTATAATTCAATTATATGATTCTGGTTTTGAAGTATCCTTTAATTAGAATTCTTTTATAGTCAAAAACAAGGATGATTTCATATTCTTTTCTGCCAAGAGATGAAATAACCTCTATAAAATTAACTTAGACGATTTGAAAAGTCAAAATATTTCGTACCTTATATCAAAAGATGATGAAAAACTGATTTGACACAAAAAGCTAGGTCATGTTAGCTTTAAACATATTTTCAAGTTAGTTGGACATGATTTGGTAAGAGGTTTACCAAAGATAAGTCTTAACAAAGATTTCTTTTGTGAGAGTTGTCAAAAAAGAAAACAAGTTAAAACATCTTTTTCATCTAAGAATATTGTAACTTCGTCTAGACCTCTAGAGCTGTTACATATAGATTTGTTTGGTCCAATTAGAGCACCAAGTCTAGGTGGAAAGAAGTATGGTCTCATAATTGTTGATAACTTTACTAAATTTTGTTGGATATTATTTTTATCACATAAAGATGAAACTTTTAAATGCTTGTTTTATCCAAAAAGTTACAAAATGAAAAAGGAATTTTTATTATTGGAATTAGGAGTGATCATGGTGGAGAATTTGAAAATGAAAAATTCAAAATATTTTGTGAAGAGAATGGAATTTTCCATAATTTCTCTACTCCTAGAACTCATCAACAAAATGGAGTTATAAAGAGAAAGAACAGGACAATTCAGAAAATAGCAAGGACTATGCTATTTGAAATGAATCTTCCTAAGTACTTTCAAACAGAAGCTGTAAATATGGCTTGTTATATTCAAAATAGAGTATTTTTATGACCTATTTTAAATAAAACTCCATATGAATTATGGAAGGAAAGAAAGCTAAATATTTCTTATTTTCACACTTTTGGCTGCAAATGCACTATTTTGAATATAAAAGAAAATTTGGATAAATTTGATTCTAAGATCAATTCAAGAATTTTTCTAGGTTATTCAATTACTTCTAAAAGATTATAAAGTTTACAATCTTGTTTCTAAATCTATTGAAGAGACTATGCATGTAAAATTTGATGATGATTCTCATCTAGATAAAAGAGATGATTCTAATTATGAAACTCTACATACTCCTTTAGTTAATAACATAGACGATTCACCACCAGATGATGCCCATCTAATAAAGTAGTAGATATTTCTAAAATAGTAGCTTAAGAAAAGATTGGAAATATAACTCTTTTCACCCAGAAAACTTGATTATAGGAGAAAAATCAGAAAAAGTGAGAACTAGATTTAAAATTAGAAGAGAGGCCAATGTAGCATTTGTTTCTGAGTTAGAACCTAAGAAAATTGATGAAGTTCTTCAAGAAGAAGCTTGGATTTTAACTATGAAAGAGGAGTTAAATCAATTTATAAGAAATAAAGTTTGGTCTTTAGTCCCTAAACCATCCAATAAATCTATTATAGGAACTAGATGGGTATTCAAAAATAAACTAGTCGAATCAAGAAAAGTGACCCGTAACAAAACTAGATTAGTAGCTCAAGGTTATAATCAACAAGAAGGAATGGACTATGATGAAACATATGATCTTGTAGCTAGACTGGAAGCTATTAGAATTTTGCTTGCATATGTTATTTTTTATAATATAAAATTGTTTCAAATGGATGTGAAAAGTGCATTTTTGAATGGTTTTATAGACAAAGAAGTTTATGTAAAATAACCCCCAGGTTTTGAAGACATTGATAAACCAGATTATCTGTATAAACTTCATAAAGCTTTATATGGATTAAAATAAGCACCTCATGCTTGGTATGATCGTCTAAGCTCGTTTTTGATTAAAAATGACTTTATTAGAGGTTAAGTAGATAAAAAATTATATAGGAAAAATATTAAAAATGATTTTATCATTATACAAATATATGTAGATGACATCATCTTTGGTGCAACTTCTAAAAAATTATGTTCAAATTTTGAAAATCTTATAAAAATTGAATTTGAAATGAGTATGATGGGTGAATTAAAGTTCTTTCTTGGTTTACAAATTAAACAAACTGAATAAATTTTTTATCATCAACAAAAGTATATCAAAGAACTTTTAGTCAAATATAAAATGGAAAATGTTAAGCCAATGTCAACTCCTATGCTTCCTTCGTTGTCTTAACTAAGGATGAAGTTGGTAAGAAGATTGTTCAAACAATTTTCAAAGGAATTATTCGTTCTTTGCTTTACCCAACTATAAGCAGACCTAATATAATGTTTAGTTTTTGTTTGTGTGCAAGATTTCAAGCAGATCCTAGAGAATCTCATTATATTGCTGCTAAAAGAATATTGAGATACTTGGCAGGTTCTACTGACCTTTGCTTAATGTATGAGAAAGGTAAAGATTTCAGGTTAATTGGCTACTATGATGCTGATTATGCTGGAGATAGGATTGATAGAAAGAGTACAAGTGGAGGTTGTCACTTTCTTGGTCATAATCTAATTTCTTTTTCAAGAAAGAGACAATGTTCAATTACTCTATTTACTGAAGAAGATAAATATATGTTAGCTGCAAGTTGTTTTTCTCAGATGTTATGGATAAAGTATCAGTTAGAGGATTCTTCTATCCAAGAAGATCATATTCTAATCTTTTGTGACAACACAAGTGCTATTAATCTCTCAAAAAATATAATACAACACTCAAGGGCAAAGTATATTGAAGTTAGACATCATTTTATAAGAGAATATGTACAAAGAGAGATCATCAATATACAATTTGTCAAGATAAATCAACATTGGGAAAATATCTTCACCAAACCCTTAAACGAAGACAGATTCAAGGAAATCAGATGAAACCTGAATATGGTGATGTTAAATGATCATTTGTCTGAAACTCCCTGATCCAGACGATTTATCCTAAAGAAGCTAAAAAGTTGTAAGTTTTCATATTAAATAGTAACGGTAACTTTCACTCGATAGTTTCAATTTTATGATTACCGGTGGATCAGTTAAAAAATGTTACAAATGATAACTTTTCAAGAGTGTGTATTGTTGGATCCCGTTTTCGAAACCCAACTCTTGCTCAGATAACATAAGTTTGGGCACCGTTTTTGGAACCCAACTTTTGCAAAATTGTAAACACTTAAATTATTCCAATGAGGTTTCCTTAACCATCATCGAATCCTCTTCTTGTTTTGATACCATAACTGTGTTGGACCCCGATTTTGGAGCCTAACATTCCTTATCATAAGACGTGTGCTTATGCTTGTTACCATGCAAGGTTATTCCCATTTAACCCTCATTAGTTATCCTGGGTTCATGCTTATTTCTTAATACCGTAGTATCAGGCCCTATCTTTCAAATCTTTCTTATACTAAAGCAAATATTCTATTCTTAACTTTCATCCAGATATTGAGCATCTTACAGGCTGGGCTAAAAATTCTATTCCTTCAGATCATTTGATAGCTCTATGCCTCTAGATTATCTAAACACGAGATTCATCTCATTTGGAGTTCTGATAACAAAGTTATGGATGAAAGAATCAAACAGGGTTTTGACCTCAATCATATTGCACCAACCTTAGGACAAAAGTCATATGGACCTATTCATATTACTTTACGAATTTAGGACATCTTTCATTAGTAGCACTTCTCATAACTATTTCATACGGACCTATTCATGTCGGGCTTAACTAACCCTTCGTTTGAGCCTAAGCACACCTTGGCACGGTGATACTCTCAGAGGTAATTTATCTTTCGCTTAATGATTCATATTAGTGTAGTGTCAGCACACTTAATTCTTATACCTGTTCTTGCTGTAGTCTATGCCTTTGACATTGATCCTTCTAATTCATTCATCTTTCTCGAATTTTTTAAGTTCTAACATTGATCAATTTCACCTGTCAAATAACATCTCCTATTATAGACTTCAACAATTTATAGGCCTTACTCATAATATAAAAGCGATGACTCTTTCTATCATCTAACTCCTCACACCGTATTCAAATGACATCACTAGGACAGTGATTGTGATGCTTAAGGTCAAATAGAACTATACATGGGTCTCATATTCCTATGAACTTTAACTATATGACTTAAGCATACTTCTGACAGTTAAGACCGTCGACAAATTAAACATTCACTCACTTGATTTGACATTCTTAGTCACTAAAAGATTTTTCAATGTATTCCTACTAGGATGTAAAAATTACATTATCACTTGTACTTTTCTAGCAACCTCTTTGCTCAACCATCTTTATTGATTTCACATACTTCTTATTTCAATAACCATCTATTATTCTTTCTATTAGAACTCAAAAATTCAAATCTAATTTCAATCTCTCTATAAGATTCAAAATTTCTGAATCCTCAAATTGGGCTTGGTTTATCCTTTCATATGAAACTGATCTTCAATTTCATAGCAAATAGAACTTTATTTGCCCAAAATTCAACTCCATATTCTATGCTTCTTTTTGCTCTAGTTCTGATAACCTCAGTATCGAATTTTTGCTTAATTTATATGATATAACACTTAGCCTTACTTAGAATTTCCTATTTATATAATCATTGTCTTTCGGTATTTATTCTCAATCTCATATTCAATTCTCTCAATTCAATGATTGCCTCTAACTTTTATTATCTGTACTTGTATATATACATCCAAGACATTCCTATACATATACTGTCTCCAAACTTTCCAAAACAATCATTAGTGTAGCAGCTCTAAATCATGTATCAAATAATCAACTCTTAAGACTTTAGTTGTCTCCATACATATGAAATCACTTCATTATGCTGCATTGGATTTTAGCCAAGTCTCTTATACAACATCAATGCATATTATAAAATCTCCAAATCCATATGATATAATTTATATCAGTATAATTCCTCAAAATTCTCTTTACTTTCATTACTCATACGCTTTACACATTTTTCTTCACGTATTCCAACTATTCTTCTCAATTTTTTTCAAATACCATTAATACATCACCAAATTTTTGCTTGGATCACTTTAATCTTTAATACCATAATGCTGTCGGGACAATTGTTAACTCAAACAATTATTATCAAACTCCATGTGCCACCTGATTAGTCCTTGTAATTCCTTAATTAACTGATTCCCCAATAAGGTAACATAGTCTCACTTTGTTTTCAATTTCCCAATTAACTTCCTTTCTCGGATGATTTTCTCCATTCCTTGAATTTCCTTATACCTCACCTTGACTTATTCTAATGTTTGCTCATTCATACAAGCTTCTCCACACATTGCAACTTATTTGCAAACTTAACTTCTTGTGATTGTAATACATTCATCAAGTCAGATTTGTATCTCCCGAACATACTTACACAGAATATAACGTGAACCTATATACTCCTCATATTAGCAATCCGTGT
>JANSVA010000009.1:3956577-3970786 GCA_025504915.1 Erythroxylum reticulatum | reverse complement strand
ATGACTTTCCTTAATGGAAACCTAACCGAGGATGTGTATATGACACAACCTGATGGTTTCATATCTATGAATGGAGAGAAGGTTTGCAAGCTTCAAAAATCCATTTATAAAGCAAGCATCCAAGAGTTGGAATATCCAATTTGTTGATACAATCAAAGAGTTTGGTTTCTTACAAAATTTGGATGAGCCCTGTGTGTATAAAAAGGTTAGTGGAAGTGCAATTGTGTTCTTTATACTGGGTACAGATGACATATTGCTAATAGGAAAAGATGTCTCTGCTTTACAATCAGTCAAAATTTGGTTAGCTAAAAATTTCTCAATGAAAGATCTTGGAGAAGCAACTTATATTTTGGGGATAAAGATCTATAGAGATATATCTAAAAGGTTGCTTAGTCTTTCTCAATCTACATACATAAACAAGGTCTTAAATAGGTTTAGTATGGAGTAGTCTAAGAGAGGTTATCTTCCCATAGTACATAAGATTACACTCTCTAAATCTATATGTTCAAAGACATAAGATGAGAGGACTCGCATGAGTTTGATTACTTATGCTTCAACTATAGGATCAATTATGTACAATATATTATATACTAGACCTGATGTATCATTTGCTCTAAGTGTTACAAGCAGATACTAGTCGAACTCGAGTGAGGGTCATTAAGTGGGTGTTAAGAATATCCTTAAATATTTGAGAAGAACTAAGGATGTACACTTGTTATACGGAAAAGGTGATCTTGTGGTAAGTGGGTATACTGATGCTAGCTTCCAATCAGATAAGGATGACTCCAAATCTCAGTCTGGATATGTATTCATTCTGAATGGTGGAGTAGTCAGTGGGAAAAGTTCCAAACAAGAGACAATTATAGATTCGCCAATAGAGGCGGAGTAAATTGCAGTTTCAAAAGTAGTAAGGGAAGCAGTTTGGATCGAGAAGTTCATCATAGAACTTGGTGTGGTTCCGAGCATCATTGGCCTAGTGCAGTTGTATTGTGACAACAATGGGGCTATAGTGTAGGTGAAGGAATCGAGGTCTCATCATAGGTCCAAACATATACTCAGGTGCTACCATTTAATCAGAGAGATTATTGGTAGAAATGATGTCAAGGTAGAGAGAGTTCTCATCGATCAAAATATAGTTAATCCATTGAATAAGCCTATTTCCCAAAAGAGTTTTGTGTCACTTATACACACCTATGGTATTAGATATTAAGGCGATTGGCGTTAGTGCAAATGGGAGTTTGTTAGAGAAGTGCTCTAAAGGCAATAACCTTTAGCAATTATTGTACAAATCATTTTATGATTAATAAAGGCATTTTTATTATTTCGATGTTCATACATTTATAGATTTGATGTTGATCTTAAATTGATTTAAGAAGTCCTTGATAGAAAGCATAGCATGGAGAAAATCATGATGAGATCATGATAATGAGATTCCTATCATATGTAATTATGTTAGTATCTAAACTTTCCCTAGTCATAGGACTAATGAGAAGGGATATCATTAATCCGGATAGACTACCACATGTTTTACTCCTTCATTGGATCAAGCAATAGATCTTATAAGTTGTAGATAAGAGTTGTTTAGAGTTAACATGCAGATACTTACTAAGGGTAGTAAGTACATTGGATTGACCTACTATGAGACAATTATATGGATATTCTATTCCAGTGTCAATGACAGTCTCATCATAGCAATGGTGCAAGTATCCTTTGACTTGAGTTATCTCAGATACTGATCATGTGCTTTGACTCCATTCATCGGTGTCTTTCAGGGGTTACTAATAGGGTGGTGATTGGGTAAAACTTAAGATATTTGGAGGAATTGAGGAACCAATAAAGGATTCACTACTCCTGATAGAAGGAGATGATATCCACGACCTCTTGTCGGGGTCATTACTCAGGAGTCTCTTGGTAGAGCAAATATGTGTTATAAAGAGATTCTTCAATGATACATAGAGTAATGAGATCCTCAAGACAAGATATAATATCACTTGGACTAGATGTGACATAGTCAGTCTAATGGGAGTTGACACTTTGACCATACTCTGAACTAAATGGGTTATAGATGGTGAAAGGACAAATTGAATGGCAATATTACGTATGGAAGGGTTTGTAGTCAAACCACTGACTTTTCGGTCAATTAGGTGTCATGACATGTTACTAAATACCGATCTTAACTTACTTGAATTAAGTGTTAATTTAAGTGGCCAACATAACCGGGAACTTAATGGGTCAAACACATAGGAGATCCTAATGATGAGTCAAATGGTCTTGAATTGTGATTCAAGATATGAGAGAGTGTTTCAAGATTGTATCGAGATGTGATTATGGTAGAAAATGTTGCATATAATGGATTAAAAACATGTTGTTGGCTGCCTATTTGGCCATTAACTTCCCAAAACTTCCATTAATGCATGTTATTCATAGTCATTAACTTCCAATAACTTCCATTAATGCATGTTATTCATGACCATTAACTTCCCATTAATGATGGGGGATATGGAAGGCCAAATGATACAGAAAATCGAGATCATTTTCGTGCATCGTATGTAAGATACAAGTGAAAGAAAAGTTCTTTCTTACACACACACTCTTTTTCTCTCTAACTCTCACAAGAGTTCTTCTATCACAACGAAAGAATTCTAGCCATCTCCTGGTAACGTTTCACCCTTTTATCTTTATGTGGATTTTCATTAAAGATGGCCTACATTGATCGTTGTGGTTTACGATAACCCAATGCGAAAAAGATTAAAGAACGAAAGAGATCGTCGGAAAAGTATGTAAACATCTTACATTTCATGTTTTTGTTTTTCTATATCTATATGCATGAGTAGATCTGGTTTTTGAGGTTCTGTTTTATTTTTTGCTGCATATATTTGATATATATTATCTATGAGATGCATGATCAGAACCTAACAACAGATATCAAACTATGCCCTAAAATATGATGCAATTTACACTTATCAATAGCCCCACACTTAAACGTTTGCTTGTCCTCAAGAAAACAAAACAACAAACAACATAAAAACATAATGCACACAAAGCAATAATGAGGCAATGACTTCAACTTCACAAAACAAATTTAACTCTAAACATAATCATTCAAGTTGTTCCAAATTATTAAAATGGAAAATCCACATCTAGGAACTTTGGATTATATATACATATTAATCAAAACTTAAATGTCAAGTTTATTCACCCCTTTCAATTGTACACACACATTAATAATTGTTTGGTCAATCAAACTTTGTAACTAAACCTAATAACGTTTTCATGAAAAGTTAAGCTACGTACATGTTTGATATTTTTTGTTAGATAACATTCTTTTTTGTTACTTTTTGTGGACATGGACCTAGTTTTTTTACACGAAGGAAAACATTGGTGATGAACGTCGATTCGGTTACTCGTCTAAGTCATGTTTTTAGTAAGTTTCTTAGTTGAAATGTCATTATAGCCTTTTGTCATGGAGGCATACATTTATGATGCGTGTCGATCCGATTACTCAGCTACATCACGTTCTCAACTAGCTAACTACTCTATTTATAAACTGAAGGCCGACATAATAGTTATTTATTTAAAAATTGCAAACACTTTTTCTTCTTTTTTTATTAATGCCTACCTTATTACTTTAGCTACTCGTTTTCATGAAAAAGTTCTAGCAAAGCTATTTAGTGGAAAGACCTAAAATTATGAATGAATGTGAAAACGTATAGGGTGATAAACTAACACTGAATCCTAATTAACTTGCATATTTCAGCCAAATATCACAAGCTAATGACTCTTCACAACTAAATAGATTATGCTCAAAATTAAATCGATTTCATTCCATCTAAGCCTTTAATACATTCACATAATTCACAATATGAAACCTAAACACACTAATATAACAATATGCAACATTCACACTTAAAGCAAAACACACAATCCTCCCTACATTTGAACAACACATTGTTCTCAATGTTAAAAGGAGACAAACAAACACAAATGGAAGTTAATAACATAAAATAAAATAAAATAAAAATAAATACTAAAATTAAAAAAAGGATAGAAATAAAATCTTACGGTGATAGAGGTAATGATGGTGAGGTGTTGAGACCAAATCTGTTTGATGCTCGAGATTGTTTTCTTATCTTGAAATTGTTTGAAGAGAGTAAGAGAATTAGTAATCCTAGATCATTTCAAATCTTTAAAATTTTATTTAAAATTGAAAAAAAATCTAACCAAACACAACAATTTAAGTCTAACTACTAAACGTGCTAATTTATGGTCATTAGCTTGACCCTATATCATTAGAAACTCAGCCCATATCAATTATAAGCAGCTTGCTTCTACCCTTTTGTTCAACGTCAGTTTTGTAGCCTGTAAGTAAGCCAAAAATTGCAAATAATTAGATGGATAATATTGATAAAATTATGAAAACAATTAAGCTCAGTAATGTCCTTTTTTCGAGTGAACTGTTAATAAAATAAGGAATAACAAAAATCCCTTAATCTTCCATGGAATCGAGCAGTTTGCCCGATAAGAGGGTGAGTTGTTCTCCTCTTGGTTCTTCCTCATTCGCCCTCATCTCCTCTTCTTCTTTAGCTTCTTAAATAGAGATTTCCATAGCTTCTTTAAACTTGATGTCCATTGTCAACTGTTCTTCATACTCTCATTCCTTCAAAGATTTGAGCATATCAATTTTTCTAAATGAGTCACCTTCCTTCAAATTATTTAATACATCATTCATGTTGAATGTCACTTGGTCATCACTAATCCGAATGATGAGGTTCTCCTCATAGAAATCTACCTAAGTTTTTTCGAAGTTCAACCATAGTATTCCCAAATCTAGGGAATAATAGGGAGGGTTATCATTCTTTTCTTCATCCTCTTTCTTCATCTCTTGGTCTTCTTCAAGATGGGGTTCAACTTGATTTCCCACTGGTTTTTCTTGCTCTTCCCCGTTTCTAAGCATGATAGCCTCATATTACTCTCGTTGATGTAATTCCATATTGTTTAGAGAGCTTTCCACACTTCTCTTACAAAATTCAGGGGAAAGTTGTCTCACTTGAATCTCTAGGTTGTGAATAGAAGAGGCATGATTGTTTATTACTTGATCAAATTGCTCTTCCAGTCTCTTCTGAGTATCTTCCATGTCTGTTTTTTAATTCATAATTTTGTCCAATTTCGAATCCCAAGAACTATATTTATCTTGCTAAAATCCTAATAGGTCTTGATGTGCCATTAAGTGCTTGTAATGTTAGAACAATAGAAATCTGGGTGACTTTTCACCCCAAAGTGTACATATTCTTATAAGGATGATGATTTCCCTAACTAAATTGGGGCTCATTGAAATCTGCAAGAGTCCTTTGCTCCTTACAATATATATCCTTGATGATCATTCTTGTTATCTATTCTTGATGTTTATTTTTCTAGATTATTTATCACTGCCTTGTGATCTCCAAATCAATGTGTTTTCGATTTTTTACCCAAACTTCCTACACTTTTTTTCCTTCCTGTGATTGGATACCGCAATCACAAAAGATAGTGAAACGTCTTAGACTCCAAGAATTAAACTAATTCTACACCTCCTCGGTAATAATGCCAAAAACTTGATCGAGGTAAGTTTTAACCTTTTAAACCCTCAATATTTTGCAAGCGCACAGTTCCTAGCATAGTATTAAAGGTTTCAATCCCGTAAGGAAAGAGAGTAATCTAATTCTAAAATCTAAGGCTAGAAAAACTATAAAACTAAAAATAAAAATGCAACAAAAATTAATTACGAATTGAGTTCAACCAATCAAATCAAAAATTAAACACAAAAGTATTAATAAGTGATCAATATGCAATCACAATAGAAATCATTCTAAGGAATTCACTAATTTATGAAAATGGAGATTTTACTTATCATTAATACTAACCTAGTCGATTATGTGTCAATGGAGTATCAATTCTAGACTATCCTAGGGGTGATTACTCTCTCTCAAGTTATAACCATTAAACCCTAAATTATAAACCCTAATAAGATTATGGAATTTGCAATCTCCCAATTCACAAATTATCCAAAACCCTAGTTATATATGAATCACTATAATAAACTATCAGAACATCACATGGGATCTCTCTCCACACAATGACTAATATGATTTGTCATGGTTTCTTTTAAATCATCTAACTCTCATTATTCCGATTTAATCATTTCATTTAGTTAACCCTCTCAGTTTATTACCGAATTATGCAAGAACGTAATCAAATAATGACATTCATCAAATAAACACAATCGACTAAATTATCATTAAATCAAAATAAATTCCTAAATGAGAGTTTAGAATATTATCAATATTCCAAATCCTATAATCATACTATCCATCTCAATTTTGTACATAAATAAAATCGAAATGAAAAGGAAATATTGACTTAGAATAGATAACGAAAGGTAGCAACGTTAGGAAATCTCCTGATTTGGGAAGCACATCGAATCAGCTTTGTCTTTCTTTTCTTTCTCTCTCTTGGTATTCTCTCCCCCATACTATATAAATAGAAGACATCCTTTATGCTCACTGCTCCATTGCTATCTCCTTTCCTACTCAATGTATATCTTAATAGAAAGAGTGTCGATCCACCTTGTCATTACACTATCTTGGTTTTTTAGGCATCAAGTATATGATACTAGGATTATTAGAGAGATTACCCAAGATGTAGATTGTTTGACAAATGGTACCTAGCGAAATTGATATTGTGAGAGCCATTAGTATGATACGAAGGAGACAAGGCTAACAGATGCTCCTTTCAATTTTGGTTATATTCCAAGAGCCTAAGGTTTCTAATAAAGCTTAAAGGGATCACCCCAATGTACTAGAGTAGTGAACTGACCATGCCATTCCTCCACCACTACCTCTAGTTAAACCTGAGCATCATGGTAAACCTTTTATTAGTGCTAACACATCTATCTAGCTATCCACCTCTCTATATTATAATAAACTCTGGATTGTTTGATTTGAAAGATATAAAGATCATATCCTAAGGGTTTAAGAAACTATTAGAGATTGAAAGTGAGATCTTATACAGCAAGTATCAAGATTAGAGGCACATAATCAATGGGTAAGGATGTTATCATCTATATTGCTAATCATTTAGGAGCTACAGTTCTACCTTAACCCAGAAGCATTAGTACAACTTCTCAATTACCTCATTAGTAAGATGATCTTATAGCAAGAGCATCAACTCCAATTAAGATAGCAGCCATAGCTACTCAAGAGCTTGATATTCCTTTATCACAGTAGACTAATCCACCTAGTTAGATTGAACATGAGGTGGCTAATGATCACATTATAGATTCCTTGACTACCTTAGTAACTTAAATTATCTATGATTATAAAAACAAGTGAGAGGATATTTTTTTCTTTTCTTTCATATTTATGTTTCTTGGTTTCCATTTTATATGTTTTGATAGTTAGTAAGGGACTAGCCTTGCTAAAGATATACTAAACCTTAATTTTTCATAGATATAGTTAATTTTTATTTTTAGTTTTTCTATTTCCATTTTTTGACCTTATATTCCCTTTTATTTTCTTTCTACAAGGAATATTACATATATTTTAGATGGAATTCAAACCGAGAATTTGAATATTTTATACACGAATCAAGGAAATGCTAGTTTACCTTACCTTTCCTTATGTTAATTGTCTTTCATTATTTTATATTAAGTGTGGGAAAGGGATATTGCAATTTTATTGTGAATATGATAGAATATCATGAATATTTTATTTCTTATTCTTTATTCTTCTTTATGGATATTTTGAATCTTTTAATTTTTTCTTAAAACATCTTGAGTTGTTATAAATCATTGATTTAGAACATAATCTAAGAGGAAGAATGCAGAATTAGATGGATTCTTATTTTTAACATTATGAAATGATATATTATGAGAAACTATCATTTTTATATTATGCTCCATTTTCTTTGTTGTATGTTTATCATGCATAGTTGGATGATACTAGAACTTAGTTTTATCATCTATATGGAGATCACAAATTTAGACTAGAGGAATTTAGATGATAAAAAAGCACCTAGATTAAACCTTTGTTTAAACCTTTTCTTTGATTTTTACCCTACCGTGTTTTGATCCTTTAGGTGTAACCAAATTTGAACCTTAGCCCTTTTTTAAATTATTTTAACCCTATTACAAGTTTATAAAACATTTTTATGATTAGCCTAATATTTTCTTTTGCACCCTAAAGAATTGTATTTACTTGATTGCATATGAATCTGATTAGAAGAAGAAGTCTTAAGAATGAGAAAAGTTGCAAGCTTATGGATCCTAGACTATATGTTCTCATGTGTTAATTAAAGTTGTAGATATTCTCCTTGTAAGCTCGAACAAAATCAATTCAAATATCTTGAAATGAGCTCATTTAAAAAAAATAAAAGAAGAAAAATATTTATTTTTAATTTATTGTAATTGCGAAAAGGAGGAAAAGAATATACTTGTGTTGTTAATGACTTACTTTACACCTTACTTGCAATTTTTTTAAACTTGTTTATGTAAATTCCTTCATCTTTATTAACATAAAATTTAACCCTACCATAAGTTTACCTAAGCTAGATAACACTTAATTCAAATATGTTTTTATTTTTTCCTCTAATTTATTTTATAGTGGTGGAGATGTGTTTTATTAGCAAGAATATGTCAAGATTCTTTCTATGCATTGATTTGAGAATTCTAATAACTTTCTAGCAAAACAGTTTGCGCAAATTGAGTGAAACTTTTATATAAGGGTGCTAAATCTTATTTGAACTTAATTTTAGAAAGATTTTTAAAATATCATCATCTGTGGTCTTTTCTTGTGGGATTTCATTCTATGATAGTTTGATTCTGATTGTATTCTAGATTAATTCTTTAGGCATCATGATTTAAATGTGAATAGATAGGCTAAGATAGAGTAGAAGCGAATATCTAGAAGGTTCTATGAATTTAAATTATTTTTTTCTTGAGGACTACAAAAATGCCTAAATATGGGATAGTTTGATAAGCTCTTAACCATTCATATTTTTAGGATTATATTTAGTGTATTTCAGTTATTCATTTGATTTTTTTATTGTGTCTAGTACTTAATTCACTCATGTTTTGTTTCTTGGAGTTGTTTTAACCAAGTTATGAAGTTATACAAGTATAGAACCTACTACACGTATGTATACTTGCCTTTGTTCTCTATTATTTCTAAATTTCAAACTTACATAGTCGTGCGTGAAGAGTTTGAGGCATGTTGATTAATTTAGTGTGTTACATGACTGTGATGTATATTGACAAGCTTGTATTCACATTTTATGCTTATACACGTGTTTACTCTAGATGGAATTTCATGTTTTTGTTAAGTAAACAGCCCGGCACATGGCCTAGGGGATAAAAAAGAATGGTATTTGGAAGTTTAAGTTAGACGACATAAGGTAGTAGAGAGAACAGAGAACAAGCAAGAACATGGATTTGGAGTGGATTTCCATTACTCTAAAGTGGATTACATAAAGACTAAAAGGGATTTAATCATGTTTTTTTCTATTTTCATCTTTAGTTTGATGTTATTAGGAGCTAAATCTTTATAATACCTAAATAAGATGAACCTTGGGATGGATTTTGAAGTGATTTCATTTAATTTAATTAATTTATTCTTCAATTTCATTTAGATTTGATTATAAGTTCTTTATTGTTCTTGAATTAGTATGTGATAGTATGTTAATTTATATTTAATTCATTAATTTAAGATTAAGAACTCTTTTGCATATAATGATCTACCAAATTCAAAAAGAACTTATACAATCCTAAAGATAGGTTGACATAAATCTTCCATATTAGAGTTAATCATAATAAAGGCATTCATAAATCAGTTTATGCAATTCTAAGGGTTTTAATTGAGAAGAGATTTTAGTTAATTGATCTAGTGTTAGTTGTTATTACTCTTGACAAATATATTAACATAATTAAGGAATTTTTATGATCTATTGAACTTTAAGTTGATGTTTGAAGTTTTGTTTGCAAGAGAAGTCCTAAGAGGATTCACTATCTATGTACCGCTATTATTATTGGTTGTTTCTTAGTTCAATCTTTGTTTTAGTTTATAACATTAAATTTGAGAATTAATTAATTAACATGCCCACTAATTGTCAGTTAGATAATAAGAAAAGAGTTAATCTAGTAGTTTTAGTCTCAATTAGATAAACATTTGGTATCTAATAATCTATATTATAGAAGTGACAGGTGCACTTGCCTAGAAATATCTATAAGGTAGGAGATCAAACATACATTACCATAGACCATATTTCATTCTAAAACTTCAGCATCAAATGATATAGGCTTTGGCTTACCCATAAGTGTCTCTGTGTCTCCTAACCTTGATTATTGCCATTAATAAAGGACAATACATGACCATATGTATGATTATGTTTGATACTAAAACTTTAATTGATGTATTCAATATGGGACATAGGGTAGGATATAACCATATATGAGGTTATTCCAATCTTCTCACTTTTAGAGAGAAACAAGAACCATAACATTATTATGTTTACGGTCTTGTTCTAACTATAGATAAATCTTAAGCCTTCATTTCTTCCTAACCTTAGATTGAATCAAGTTAGCTAAAGCTTCTTTTGGGTCCAAATAAGCTTTCAAAACAAGTTCTAAAAGTGCATTTTGAAACTTGGTATGCATATATGTCTAGAATAATCTTTTTTAAACATTTTAATCTTCTTACTTCTAGATTTTGTAATTTTTCCATTAGGCATATGTAATAGATACTTTACTTGGCTAGTTATTCTTGCATCACCAAGTATAGACTATTATATTTGTAAGAAAAGCATATAGTTGTTACATATTTAACCTATTTATTATAATGATTTTCTTCTTAATAATTTGATCGACCTGATTCTATCTTCAATCGAATGATACCATATATAGTTTCTTTAATTTAACTTAAGTTATCTATTAATTATTCATATTTCTCAATGGTCTCTATAATCTATACATTGGCCAATTGACTTTATAAATCTCCATAACTTACAATTACTTGCTTGATTTTCATATTGTTATCTTTAGATCATTAAAAATAAATTATTAGTAGTAATTAAGTTTTGTTATCATAAAAACATAGATTAAAACCTCCCTTGGTTCAACAAGTAATGCATCTAATGTTCAAGATATATTTAAGTTACATATTAAATAAAATTTACGAAAAGAATGACAATATAATTAATATTAATTTTTACGATGGATTTTCTCTTTTTTTTAGGATAACCAAAAATTATATTTATGGGAATTGATATGTTTCATTCTTTTTTATATATAAATTAAGAATTACATTGTTTTCTATCTAAACTTATATCATATTTCTTTGAATAATTTGCTTATTTGAATTGGCTCAAATGGGCTAGAGAGATAGGTTCTCATTTTTCTCTAACCCCCTTTCCTTAGTATTCCTTGCCTCCTCCTTGTTTCTGCCATCACCTAACCAAGTTCACTCTTGGACCAACTAATTACTCCCCTTTCTTTTCCTTTTAAGTAGTTACCATTATAGGTAACTAGAATGGTTCTGTCTCCCTCGACCACACCTACCCTAGCTCTTCTAGCTCCCTCTACTATAGCTTTTGGTTCTCTCTTCGTTCCACTTCCAGGGTAGAAAGAGAAGGTCATAGCTTATGGCCAAATATAACTCCCCTTAAAAGCTACATGGAGTAAGGTTTTAGGAGATCTAGACACATTCAAAAAACTCTACTATACTAACCCTTCAAAAGATGGTAAACTGATTTCCTTACTTTCTAAGGTTCTTCAGATGGGAGCCAAAAAGTGAAATTCCTCCATAGTATTCCTCCGTAGTTGATCTCCTTATCAACAAGAGATCATTTTACTTCTTAGTGCAAAATTAGGCAAATCAAAATTGGAGGAAGCATAGACTAGTGAATGCGCTAATTAGGGAGCTGATTTCCACATGTTCAAATTTACCTCAAAAGGCATAGCTCAAAGAGTGATTAACATAGGGCCGTAGGATATACTTGGTAAACTAATGATTGTTAGGGAGTGGAAGCCTACACTAGATAGATTTAAGTTTGCTACAATTCAATATGGGTGAGCTTCTATGAGGTGCCACTCTAGTATTGGTCCTTTTTGGGATTAAGCTATATTGCTAATGTCATAAGAAAGCCAGTGAGTTTAGATGAAAATACTGCCACCCTCAAAAGGATTAGGTTTTCCAGGGTGTGTGTTGAGGTTGCACTAGAGTTGGAGTTTCCTGATTTGTAAAGATCATGAGATATGACCAAGATGGTAAGCTAGTGGAGGATGAGATTAAAGTTTCTTATCCATGGAAACCTATAAATAAAGGGTTTGTGGAAGTATGGAGGCCAAAGAATATGGAGTCTATAAGAAACTTGGAACTGAGTCCCTTAGATCCCTCTAAAGAGAGGTTAAATGGAGCTTTACACAAAGATATGGTTGATGAGGTGCCAGAAGAAGCAAATTTAAATTCTCCCATAAGCCTTTATAGGAAAAATGTTAAGAGGGAAAGGCATGTCAAAGAACCTAACATTCAAGATCCTATCAATATAGTGGAATCCAAAGGAGTTAATTATACAAATAAGAAAGTCATAGATTGGGTTAACATAGTGATAGATGACTTTAAAAAACAAGATGTAGCTCTAGACAACTTCAATACTGAGTTAAAAGTTCAACAAGGTATGAATTCCAAATTACATTATAGCACTAGTAAGTCTGGTTATAAGTCTAAAAGGAAGAAAGATAGTGTAGCATCTATCAAATAAACTTACTAGTTTAGAATTTAAGGGAGAATTTAAAGGATTACCTCATCCTTAAAGGACTTTATTTTGTTAGTCTCATAGAGATCAAAATAAAGTACGAATTTATAACCAAGGGACTATGGTTCTTGGATAAGAATTGGATCACCATTTCATTCTAAAGTACCCTCTTAAGCTTGTGGTCATCACTATCATCTATGGTACTAATTAGGAGTTCCAAAACAGCCAGTTGCATACAGCATTAGAGAGAACGAGTTCTAGCATATGCTTCCCTTGGTTGCTGATTAAAGACTTGAATTACATCTTAACTACATCAAAAACTAAAGGAGGCAAAGCTCCTACAGGTACCATGAACTGTCTTATCTCATAAGTACCTTGAGACTCACTAATCTAAAGTACAATTAACATTATTATATCTTAAGAAAGAAATCACCTAGTGATTGATTCATTTAGAAAAAGCTTTCTAGGTTATTAGTGACTGATGAGTGGCTTAGCTATGTTCTTAATAGCATTGCTTCTTTTAACATCCCCTTAATTTATAATCATACCCTTATAGAGATTCAACTTAATATGATAGGTTTTAAAAGGAAAGCTCCTTTTAGATTCTTCAATTCCTTATTAAAGCATATAGAATTATCCTAAGTGATCTTAAAAGGAAGAAGAGTTGAAGTAGCTAGTACTCATGTTTACCAGTCCATGCAAAAGTTGATGGTTATAAAAGATTATTTAATCAATATCTCAAAGCTTAACTTTGATCAAATGTTAAATCCCCCAATAGGTGCCAAGATGTACTTTTAATGTTTCTAACTAATCCTAGTATGGAAGTAAGCTGAATTGAAGAAATAACTAGAAGTAGCAAAGACTTATAACTCTTAGTTGAGTTAAAAGTCAAGAATTATGTGGTTGAAAGAAGGGGTTATGCACTCCAAATAATTCTTTAATGCAATTCAAAATAGAAGGAAAAAGATTAGGATCATTTCACTAATGAATGTGGCTAGTAATGTAGTGCAAGATTAATGAATACTTAAAGAGATGGATGTCAGGCATTACAGGAGAATTTAAGGCACTATAAAAGAGGTTAATGCTTTCCCTTTGGAAATTATAACCTCTCTTAAGGATTCAAAATAAGGTAATCATTGTGATGCATTAGTTAGGGAGATCACCACTGAAGAGATAAAAAGCTACTCTATTCTTTTTCAATCTACATAAAGCTCTTAGCCCAGACAGCTATAATTCTAGGTTTTTTCAATCAATTTAGAAGAATACTAGACAGGTAGGAGAGAATGTAGTGAAGGAATTTTTTAAGGAAGGTAAGATGCTTACTGAACTTAATAAAACCTATCTTTTCCTTGCAATAAAATTCCTAAATCCTTCAAGTTTTAATGACTATAGACTTATTACATGTTGTTATGTGATATATAAGATCATT
>JANSVA010000009.1:3932891-3956477 GCA_025504915.1 Erythroxylum reticulatum | reverse complement strand
CAATAAAATTCCTAAATCCTTCAAGTTTTAATGACTATAGACTTATTACATGTTGTTATGTGATATATAAGATCATTTCAACAATTTTGGTTAACAAGCTAAAGGAGACACTTGTAAACCTGGGCAAGGGACTTATATTAGTGGAAGATGCATTAATGATAATTTTTTATCTCAGGAATTATTTAAAAGGATAATAACAACAAATCTATCAAAAGTTACATTGAAGATTGGTTTCACTAAGGCATTTGAGACTCTGGGTTGTAGTTTCATCATTGATGTACTAAATTACAAGGGGTGCCTTAGAAAATTCACTCACTAAATAAAGGCTTGCATAACCTAGTGTCATTTGCTAATTTAATCAATAAAAAGCATTTGGAAGTATTAAAAGCAACTTAAATACTTAGATAAGGTGATTATTATCAATTTATCTTAATGCTATTGACATAGAAATTCTTTACAAGATTTTTCAGTTAAATATTTATAAGGAGCTAGTACTTAAGTTTCACTATAAGTTTAGTAAGTTTAAAATCACACAACTATCTTATACTGATGACCTCCTCTTGCTATGTGAGCTTGTCCAAAATCTATTAATAGCTTATTAAGCTCTTTAGAGGTTTTTAAATCTAATTTAGGTTTTTTAGTCAATCCTTACAAAAGCAATTATTATATCTCTATAGATTATCATTATGAGGCAGGAACTTATGCTATCTAAATGGAATTTAGGTCCCAATAAAATCCTTTCAAATTTTTTGTGGTTCCTACGTCTATAAGGAAGCTTACATCTAATGATTGATTCCCTCTAATTAACTGCTTCCAAAATAAATTATCAACATTTTGTAATAAATTCTTGTTATAGGGAGGAAGATTGATATTTCCAAAGGCTATATTGTCCAATCTATCATACATTGGTGCTCACATCTTGCAATCCCTAAAGGTGTGATAAAAACATTGGAAAAATTAACAAAAGATTTTATTTTAGTTAGCTAACAATAATAGGAGAATTCCTAATGTGATATGGAGCTTTCTATGTTTGCCTAAAGTAAATGGGGGCTTAGGTATTACTCCTATCAAGAGAGTGAGTAGAGTCTTGTTGGCTAAAAGATTATCGAAATTATGCTTGGATAAGGAGAATCTATAGGTTAAATGGATTAACTGCTATTATATCAAAAGGGAGAGAATTTGGAATCTTAATATTAGTTCAAAGTGCTTTAAGACATTTCAAAAAATTCTAGGTATCATAAAGCTAATGCATCCTCTAATTACTAGTAAGGTTAGAAATAGTAATTCACTCTATTTTGGCTTGATAATTGGTACCCATTGGGGATGTTTATATATCCTCAATGAGTGTTTAATTCTTAAATCATGAATCCCTACAAAGACTATAGTTCATTCTATATTCTCATTGTTAGCAATTGGCCTAACTATGCTCCTAATCTAGCCAAAAATGATTCCATTTTATGGAATATGGCTCCAAGATTCTCCATTGCTGCTTGTAGAAAAATTCTGTTGAACTCCCTACCACATTTCCTATGGACTAAATTAATATGGGACCTTGTAATTAATCCATCTCACTCATTCATACTATAGCCTGCTACTTTAAGAAGGCTAACCACTAGGACAGGTTTAAGCTCCCTGGAATTGATTCAAATTATGTCATATATTCCTCAGATAATGAGAACCATGATCATCTAACATCTTCTTTTTAGATATCATTATTCCTATAGGTTATGGACATTTTATTTATATATTTTTAGCATCAAAGTTAATGCAAAAAATTGGAATGGTATTTTTTTGCTTGTCTCCAAGAAAAACTAAAACCACAAAGATAGAAAACGAAACACAAATAATTACACTCATACAACAATGCAATAATGGCACAATAGCATCAAATTTCATGAAATTAATATAGTCTCAAACATCAATTACTTATAAACTTCCAGCACACTAACTTATTCCATTCATGTTCAAGTCCTTTAATTTAAATACACATATCAACCAAAATATTGACACCCTATTCATACATCCATGCACTGATTCTTATTTACCAATTAAAGAAGTAGGTCATCACTAAATACCAGCTCGTGAAATTTTTTTGACATTTAACAAGAAGATCAATAGGTTCACTTTTATTGGCAACACCATATTTTTTCATTTTATTTAACAATCACCTAGTCTTTTGACCTAAAGGTAAACACATTGTCATAAATGTCCCCTAATTACTCAACTAGGTTATGTTTTATTAAGCTTGGTTAGAGTGTCATTCTAGCTTTTTGGCACAAAAACAAATATTTTTTCTTGAATGCCCCCAGTTTCTTAGTTATATCACAACTCACAACTGACTACCAACTTTATTCTTAACCCAAATTTTGTTTTTTATTTAAAATAGGCCAGCACAATAGAAAGTTTATTTAACACACATTTTTTCTTTTTATTTATATTTATTTCCTAACCTACATCAATTCTTTCTAACCAATCACTCCATGAAAGTCCACTAATGATGCCTGCCAATTTAAATGAATTTAATTATAAGTGCATCCTAACAATTTTCATAAAATGAAAGAATAAACACAATATTCTAATTAACATATATTTTCACCTCAAAAATACTTTAAACATAAACTTCACAAGATAATGTTTCGTCACAAATTAAATGATCATGTTCATAGATAAGCTAATTCCTTTCAATTTCATACCCTTAACATATTAACATAATGCAAACATCATGAACAAAATTTTTACACAATGCTAACATAATCAAAAACTAACACCATGGAAATGTAAAGTCACACACAAATGATATGCACTTGCATATTTGTCCCCACACTTGAATAACAAACTTTCTTCAATGTGGAAAATGAAACATAACTAAAACAATATACACAACAAATTTAACTAACAAAAATAAAAAAGAACTAAAAACAAGGGTAAGAATACTTACGGGGATTGTGGTGGTGATGGCATCGGAGAAGGAACCTGGACACACTTCATACCATAAACATCCATCAATTTAACTTGCTGGAAAACCATAAAATTAAGGTAACAAATGCCCAAAAAATTAGAATATAAATTCTAATTTGAAGGTCCTAAGCTTAACCATTTTAGCTTAATTTTCAATCAATTCCTCTTTTGAATATTAAGGTCCTATACATCAGCACATTAAGACTTATGCTTCTTTTGTCTAAAAGTTTCAATCCCATTGCTTTTGTCTAAAAGTTTCAATCCCATTGCTCTCATTATCTTTCTAGTTGTCTTCAATACTCTCTTTTCTTGTTCCCTATTGATTTTTAACTCTAAAATGGGTGGTTTCTCAATGGAGGTATCATGGGTGCTTTTTTCTTTACTAATTATTCATATTTTAATTTGTTACCCAACTTCTCTTCCTTTAACTTTTTATCATTTTTCAGCTCTAAAACATCACCATCTTCTTTATGGCTTTCCTCTTTCTCTTTTAAAACTATGGAAGAGTTTCCCTCTTGGATTCTTTAATGTCTTTCTTATATTAAACTTAACTTGTTCATCACCAATATGAGAATTAGTTCCCCTTCAAGAACATCCACTAGGGCTTTTCCTATATTCATAAATGGTTTACCAAGATTTAATAGACAATGTTGATCCTCTTCAAAGTCTAGCATTACAAAATCCATATGAATAACAAACTTGTTTACTTTTGCTAACACATCCTCCACAACGTCAAATGGTTTCTTTATAGATGGATTCGTTAATTGAATAAACATGGATATTGACTTCATATCCACTAGCCCTAATTTCCTAAAAATTAAAAAAAGCATAACATTAATACTTGGACCTAAGTTACTTTTACCTAAGTCACACAAACATTTTAAGAATTCTAAATTATCAATTACACAGCGTAAAGTAAAACTCCCTGGATCTTTCAATTTTGAAGGAATATGGTTAGTAATTATAGAGCTATAGCTTTCAGTCAAGGAGATCGTTTGATTGTCCTCCCAAGTCCACTTTTTTGATAATATATCCTTGAGAAACTTTGCACATTTAGACAAGTTTTCTAAAGCCTCCATAAATGCCAAGTTAATTTGCAATTTCGTCAACTTCTCTAAAAATTTTGAAAATTGCACATCCACCGGATTCTTCTTCAGCCTTTATGGAAATCGGATCTTTAGCACATATAAAAGGGGAGGGACATATGGAGATTCCTCCTCCTTTTGTTCCTTCCCGCCCTACTTCTCTTGGTATCTATTAGTATGGAGTTCAACCTTCTTTTTGGATGCTTCTTTTAACTCGATCTCACTTATAAGTGTGATGGCCTTTAATTTCTCCCTTGGATTAGACTTCGTGCTGCTTAAGAAATTTCCCACACTTTAAGCACACAATGTATTAGCTGATTAACTCAATTAAACCTTTAGATTATAGATGGAAGAAGAATGATTCTTTACAATTTAGTTGAAGCTTCTATTCTCTTTTGGTTTTCATCTTGGCTCTTAAACTTGGAATTTAGCTATCCATTAGCTAATCCATCTTTAATTTTAATGAATCGAGCCTATCTTATTGAAATCCTAGTGGGCCTTATGCTCTTATTGGGTTTCCTGCATTATTCGACCAAGAAAATTTTAGGATTCTTTTTCCATGTAGGATTATAAGTATTAGAATAGGGGTTATTACCACCCCGAATATATTATGCTCACATATAATTGAGCTGCTCTATGTTGTTATTTTTCATTACGAAGCAATCAGATAACATGAATTTCTTGTTAACATAATTCACATCAGTGCTGAATTACCTTGAGTGGGCTGAAAGAAGTGGCTTTCAAGCTATTCAATTGGTTAGCTAAGTTTGTTGCTTTAGCCAATAATGCGATAATTAAATCCACAACAATCACTCCTTTCTAATCTCTAAAGGTTAGTAGTGGTTTACTACTCTCGTATATCCATAAATAATTGTTTCCATATCTTCTAATAAATCATATATGGCATCAACTATGTTCCTCATTAGTGAACCACCAGTTATTGCATCTATGATGCCTCATGTAGAAGAATTCACACTATTATATAAGGTTTGCAAAAGGAACTCTTTGGGCAAGTTATGATATAGATAAGCCTTTTTTAACTCTTTAATTCTTTCTCATGCCTCATGCAATGACTCCCCTTTTCTTTGCTAGAAATTGGTTATCTCCTTTATAATCCTAATGGTCTTTGTTAACGGGAAATATTTAGCTAAAAAGGCTTACAACAGTTGCTCCCATTTTGTAATGTTCTTCAGGCTAAAAGAATTCAACCAAGCCTTGGCACAATCTTTAAGTGTGAATGGAAAAGGCCTCATCTTGGCTACATCCTCAGAAAATCCATTGTATCAAAATGTGTCACAAATCTCCAAAAAGTTGGCCAAATGGGCATTAGGATCCTTATTGGTCAGTCTATAAAGCTGGGCATTAGTTTGCAACATATTCAACAGTGTTAGTTTAATTATAAAAGTGTTAGACTATAGTATTAATCTTGTTATTCCTTGTTGGTTAGCATTGAACCCTAGCCTCTTGAAGCCCATAAGGATTCTTTTTTATTCTCCTTGTTTCCTTTCCTCCACCATTGCTCTCACTATCACTTCTTGGCATCTAATTTTTCAAATATTGATCTCTTGTTTAATGATACCGAAAACTTACATCTCTTTTAGTTTGCTTGAACTCCTTGTATATCTTATGTTTATTCACATGCAATCATACAAGAAAAATGTTACAATCCTTATATCAAAGTAACTTAAATTAAACTAAGTGCTAAAAAATGATCATTCAGGAGCAAATTCTAGCTTTTCCAGGTCACAGGATTTTTATATTTTTTATGTTTTAGGGTTATTTTTAGAACCAAAATAAATGGGAAAACATTAGGAAGATCCTTATAAAGAATCAAGATTATAAAAGGAAAAGAAAAATGCAAAAAATGCAGCTAGAAAACATAAAAGAAGAGATCAAAGAGCAATATCCTAAAGAACATAAGTTGTAATATTCCAACTCAAGGAAAAGAAGAGATGAGCATTAGTTTTAGGAAAAAGTTGACATAGCAATCATATATTGTCATGTATTCCATAATGTTTGTTCTTTGTTTGCAATCTTTCCCATACTATAAGCTAGCTAATGAAAGAAGCTTTAAGTATCAAGGATTTAACCCAAACAAGATCAAACTATTGAACTTTTTGAGAATTAGGTGTAAAAAAATATAAGCAAGATTTATTGGTAAATCTACATGAGGTGTCCCTCATCTTAATGACTATATCATCATTAAGAGGATTTGATAGATAAGGCAAGATATCAATAATACATATTGAACCTCTAAAATTATAAGATTAATTACCCTCAGAGATTATACCATTGACATTAGCATTATAGGAATCCTATATTAAGTTCACTTAGGTCTTCCCATAAGTGTAGAGGCCCAAGGTTGTACCAACTATCAAATCAAAATTAGGTTTGCATGCCATTACTTATTAGGGTTTTAAATGAAAAACGGATCTAATCAATTATCCTCACATTTGAACCAAGCACCAAGAATGCTCTTTATTAATTTTTAGCTGATAAAAATTGGTCTCAGACAGGTAGTACTCATTAATTCTTCCTTGTCATTGAAGAGCCTATATATCCTTTTAGCTAATAAAGTTGAGTTCATGGCTTGTATGGAAACTAACCCTAATCCTCTATCCTACTTAAGAAGGCAAAGTTCCTGCCACTTTACCTTTTCCCCTTTTAAGTTATCAATTTTTTTGGACCATAATAAATTTTTAATGATCTTCTTAAACTCATTGGTTAATCTTCTTAGAAAGACCAAGTGAGCACTCTAGTAGATATGGATATTCCTAAAAATAGCAATAATTAACTATAACCTACGTTTACAAGAAAAATATATAGTCTACTAAGAGTTAATGTTGTTTTTCCCTAACTCTAAAGAGGGAATACAGTTAATGAACCTTTGTATCTTAGTGGTTATAGGCACATTAAGGTATCTTAAATGGGAAATAAGAATGATCAATCCAGAAATAGATCCAAATAGATCAATATTATTGTTATAAGAATAAATATAAAGCTTACTTTTTCCCTATTCACTTTCAAACCTAGAGAAAAAGTTAAGAGAGTCCACTAATAATTTAACGGATGTTGGATCTCCACCATAGAACAACATGAGATCATCCACAAAGGCTAAGTGATAGATTTTCAAATCTCTACACTTATGGTGAAAAACAAAGTAGAAACTACATTTAATTTTGAAAGTAATTAATCTTAGAAGAACTTTAATTGCCAAAGTAAATAGATAAATGGATACAGGATCCCCTTGTCCAATTTCTTTAACTCCATTCAAGGTTTTAAAAGGAGTATCATTAACTAGGATATTATATGAAGTTGATGAAATATATTCTTGTATCCATCCTAAAAATGTTTCAAGGAAGCCAAATACTTAGAGGAATTAATTTATGAAGCTCCATTACAAGGAATCTTTGGCAAAATTAATTTTCATTAAAAACTCATAATAAAAAGTTAGTATCATAATCTTCGAACAACTCCTAAAATAATAAAATAGTGTCTCCAATAGATCTCCTTGAGATAAAAGCCCACCAGAAAGTTCTTATAAGTATTTCAAGAGCCTTCTTAAACCTAATGGCTAACAGCTTACATATCACTTTGTATACTGTGTTACAACATGAGAAAGGTTGATAGTCATACATAAAATTTGTATTCTTAGTCTTGGGAACTAGGTAGAGATGTGTTTTGTTCAATTCCTTGAGTATTGTCTTACTTTTGAAAAAATCCTAGATAGCTGCAATCACTAGCTCTCCAATTATCCTCTATATTCTCCAAAAAAAGAACATATTGAACCTATATGGCATGATAGACTTATTAAGATTCAAACTAAATAATGCTTCTTTAATATCCTGGGGACTGAATGGCCTCATAAGATTATCTCAACTGCACTAATTTTATCCTTGTCCTTACATAATAGCCCTTCCTCCTCAACAAAGGAAGAGATCTTGTTCTACAATTATGCCAAAGCACCCTAACCTTCTGCCTTAGGAGTGAGTTATTGAATTAAAGATTTTGATTATAGTAATTGAGGTCCTTAGATTCATAAACTCTCAATTATTAGTTAAAAGGGTTTATGTAGTACTCATTATAAACGTTCCTAAGAACTTCCTTTGTTTTCCAAAGATTAGTCCCAGTGTTCAAACAGACCCTACACTGGATTACTTTCATTCCCTCCTTCACAAATTCAAGCTTCATCATTAATTAGAAAGCCTTATAGCCAACCACTCTCAAGTTGAAGCCTACCTTAATCGCTTCTTTATACCCTTCAATTGAAGCCAAATAGTTACAAGAACTAAATGGGGACTTAGGGGGCTTAAATTTAACACCCCAATTTTAAAGTGATTTAAGACAAGTAGAGGACCAATATTAGCATATTAACTTAGGAATTTCCTTAACCAGGAATCAATGAACAAAACCTTATTAAGTTTTTTCCTAATAAGCCAACCCCTTATCAAATATTATTCCAGGTATAGAATTGACAATGAAGATAAGATCTAACACTCTAATATAATTTATCACCCAAATCAACTTATTAATAAGGATATTTTAATTTACTCTAACTCCCTAACTTCATTGAAGTGAAGAAGACAAGTTAAGTCCCCTAGTTAATTAAGAGCCTTGAAAACATCCTTAAATCTGATTAAGTTCATCTTAAAGTTATATCCTTTAAAAGGCTAGATTAATAATATGTATAATAGAGACATCAAAATGGTTGTAAAACCATACAAGATAGTAAGTAAAATGAATCGAATAGTTAAAAAACTTAAGTTATTGATTTAAATATGAGAAGAGTCAAAAGCCACCATTATCCTACCACTAAAATGGTGATAATGGTTTGAGATCATATACCGTTAAGGACCTTAACATCTCAACCTTTCCTTAAGCTTATACCGTTAAGGACCTTAACATCTCAACCTTTCCTTAAGCTTATTAGCTTTTATTTAGTTTCTAAAAGGTCCTAAGAGAACAAGCTTCCTGATTAGTGCTTGATTGACCATATATTTACTCCCTAATGCTTAGTGATTAATGTTATGATGTGCTCAAGATATTTATTTTGGTTCATATTTTATTTTAGGTACAAGTTGGAGGAACAAGAACCAAAATGACTAAAACATATATTTGGAGCCATTTTATTGATTTTCAATATTAGATGACTTTTTGGAACAAGAAGGAGAAGAATTAGGATAAATATGGAACAAAGAAATTATTACAACTTACACGGTAGTTTATAAAACTATGTAACTCACTAGAAGCACGTAGGAGTGCAAAAATGCAGTTTTAGCCTCTCCTGCAACCTATGTAGCCATGTGTGGACTTATATGGCTTTGTAAGTGAGTTATATAGTCGTATAAGTGGCTGTTTAGCTCGCCAAAACCATGTAAGTTTATGAATTTGGGCAAAAATGATAGACACAATCATTAATGTGCACATGTAACTTATCATGTGTCTTGCACTAATTTTTACTATAAAAGGACATTTAAATGACCAAATGAAGAGAGGAAGAGTTTAGAACACGAAAAGGGGAAGATTTCTTACCTGTTTGAGATCTATGAGGAGCTAGCATTCTTCCTTCCAGTTCAAAGGGGATATCGAGGTCGATGAACACATTTGGGCATGTCTTAATCTAGTATTAGTGTTCTCACTTTCTTTTAGAATTGATTGTGCTATTCTTTGTTTAATGTTTTGGGATTCATGTATGAATGATTATTTTTCTCACTCTCAAATAAATTATTCATTTGTGAACCCATTTCTAAAATCTAGATTGTAGTATGTACTCATTGTAACTCTGATTCATTTGTGGTAAACTAATGGATGTGTATCATTAAGGATAACATAGCATATGTTAAATGACCAAAGCTTATGTGATAATTGCCTAGATTAACAAGTTTTCCTATAACATAATGTAGTTTTCACACTAAATCTTGAGAGCTTATTCTAGGTTGTCTAATAGTAAAACCTAATAAAAGGGCTTATTTTGATTAGGTACGACCTAAGGGGAAAATGGGATTTATTATTAATCTATGATTAATAGTTTCAAGGAGGGGTACAATAACAATATAACGATTGATTATGCTCATTCGTGTGAAGGTTAAAATTGAACCAAGTTCTAGATTTGAAACCCATTTGTCAATTTTATCACTTTTTTACTATTTGACATGATTTATCTTCAATATTTTAGTTTTACATTAATTTGTTAATCTAATTCAGCAACCCCCCTAAATCCTAAACATCAATTCATTCATTACAATATCCAGACACACACTCTATATGGACACAATCCCTAATCACCACTACTATAAATTTAGCTATAAAGAGTTAGGTTTTTTGTTGTATTTGATGCGCATCAAGATTTTTGGCGCCATTTTCGGGGAGTGAAGTAATTTAATTTTTGTTTTTTAGTTTAATTATTTTTATATTTTTATAATTAGTTTTTACTGTTATTTTTTAATCTTTTCATGTTTTTAGTGTTTGTGTACGGTACTAAAGAGATCTCATCATCAAGAACCTACACAATTTGATCTGAGATCAAATAGACATTGTGAAGGTTATGAAGGGAAACCAAAAAAATTCTAGGAATACAACAACGACTTGAATTTAAAGAAGCCATAGCCAATCTGAGAACTTTAAAAGAGTTGGTTGCACCAGACTTGACTTAACGACCTTTATGCATCACTTTTCCTAATTTTTTGAAGTTAATCCATCTTTTGCCTAACTATCATGGACTTGTACGTGACAATCCACATAATCATCTCCAGGAGCTTAACGTTAATCAACTTAGCATGAAACCTTCAGGGGTGACAAATGAGCAGATTATGTTAAGAGCCTTCCCATTTTCATTAAAGGATGCTTGCAAGGAGTGTGAGCAAGTCAATTGAAATGAAGAGGTTGTTTTTAGAGAAATACTTTTCAACATCAAATACAATTAACATAAGGAAAGAGATTTGTAAATAAAGCATCATCATAGAGAATCCTTTTACGAGTATTGTGAATGCTTCAAGAGGTTGTGTGTCAACTGCTCTTACCATAATATCATAGAATAACTCCTCATCTAATACTTTTATAAAGGACTATTGCCTATGGATAAGAGCTTAGTAGATGTACGATGGAAGGAATAAGTAGCAAAACTACTTTCCAAATAAGTCGTAAGGTGAACAACAATTTCAAATAGACAACAAGCCTTCTCCTCTACCTAAAGTACATCGTTGGAAGATATAGTTAAGCCTCTTGTAACTAACACTTTCCAATTCCAATAGGATGTATAGAAGTTTTAGTAGGAGACCAAATCTAAATTTTATTAAATGAATTCTAGCATTCATAATTTTGAGAACCAGGTAAGCCGGATGGTAGTGGTTATAAATTATTGAGAAGCCCAAAGAGGAGGAAATTTGCTATCAAAACCTCAAATAAATATAAAGAATGTTAATGCAATCATCTTGAGGAGTGATAGGTAACTTGTGGATATTGAGAGGGTTACACAAAGGATGAATAATGAAGAAGGAATTGAAAATGAGCTTAAAGGAGAAAGGGATATATCATATATCTCAAAGGTAAATATTTATTCCCTAAGTGTTGTTCAAACTAACCACTCACCTTTCCTTAGCAAGGTAGTAAAGTCTAACACGGAGGATAAGGATGAGGAGATCTAGGAGACCTTTCAAAAGGTTAAGGTGAATATATCACTGTTAGATGTGATAAAGTAAGTGCCAAGGTAGGCAAAATCCTTAGGGAATTATGTACTAACAAGCAAAAGTTAAGAGGTAATTAAATGATCAGAATGGGTGAAAATGTTTTTGCAGTCTTTAAAAAGAAAATATCTTCTACGTGTAAAGACGTAGTGTTTACTGTTCCTTGCAAAATTGGTTAAAGTAAGATTAAACAGTCTATGTTAGATTTAGGAGCGTTAATTAATGTTATGCCTCATTCCATTTATGCTTCTTTAAATTTAGGCTTATTAAAAGAAACTAGTGTTATCATACAATTGGTTGATCATATTAACACTTATCTGGATGGGTGGTTGAGAATGTCTTAGTGCAAGTAAATGAATTAATGTTTCTTGCTAATTTTTATGTTGTAGATATAAATGAAGAAGCTTCTTATAATCTGATGCATATCTTACTCAGGAAACTATTTCTTAACATAACCTAAACTAAGATTAATCCTCGTGAGGGAAACCTCATTTCAATATTTTTATGTTAATAAGCACCCACACAATCACCATTCTATTTTTGCAATTAATATGATTGACCCATCAACATATGATTGTGAATGAAAGTGGAGAGATAAACTGGAAGCAGCTTCAACTAAGGAAAAGACCAAAACTTTCAAAGTCTTGAGGAAAAACTTTATCATTGGTCAAATAGTGCTTCTTTATTATAGTGGATATAAACTATTTCTGCATAAATTACGTCCTTATTGGGTCAATCCTTTTGTGTTCAATAATTTCTCTCCCTATAGTGCAGTGGAGATTAAGAGTCTAAAAATAGGTAAAACATTGAGTGTAAGTGGTCATCGATAAGCCTTATCCTGAAGAATTTTAAATGGAGAATATTGAAGCTATAATCCCTGGAGATCAAAATTTTACCACGTGATGAGGAGAACATGGAGTCAAGCTAATGAAAATAAATAAAGGTGTTACTTGTGAGACAACTCAAGGGAAGTTTGCTCCTTTTTCTTTATGTTTTCACATTTGTTGCTTTTGCTAAATGCTCCATTTCTTATATTTAACATTACATTGAGGACAATGTAATTTTTTTTTAGGAGGGACTTACTGCTTGTATTTGTTTTAAATTCTTTTTGGGTGTTTTTAAGTTATTTTTGCATGTTAAAAAATTATCTCTTTATTTATTGCTTTTAAGACTATATAGTTATAATTAAAAATGTAATTAAGTAGAAAATTCATAGCAATTTTTTACTGACACGTCTATATCAGTCTCATTATCTTTTGTTCATTTATGGCCTTCATTATATTTATATCCTAACTTTGCCTTTATTTGCTATTCGAGACCATATTTGAATCATATGTATTAACATGAAAATAAGATAGACATTCTTCATTTTAAGAGATATATTTGTCAAATAGCCTATTTAATGATATGATTTTTCCTTTTATTAAGTCTCCATGAGCTTTATTAGCGTTTTCTTTTTATGCTAACCACATTACAAGACTTTAACCTAACCAAATGTCTTGCGCAAACCTTATAACTAGTGGAGCATTTGTGATTGATGATGTTTGTGGATGCACAAGAGCATAAGTTTGGGGGTGTGGTTATATATGGGTTTGTTATAATTAATAGAATGCGATTTTATCTCTTATCAATGAATTGTATCATTGATGTAACATAAAATTTATTGAGGTAAAATCATTTATTTTACAAAGTAATTCATATTAGTCTTTCCTCCTAAAGTTGTATAAAATGGGTAAATTGATTGTGATGCAAATAAGGGAGAAATCAATATGGGTCACTCTTTGTGGTTATAGTGTATTGTTCATCATTGTTTTTATGGGTGATTCCTCTTAATTCCTTTTGCTTCATATGGTTTTTGGTGTGAAGGCTTGAATCTAAGTTGTGAAATAGAGTTTTTGCATTCATCATAGCTGATATTACCCAGTTTTGATCAGATGTTAATTTTTGCAATTGATACCCTATTGAGTATTTCTCCTACTTCACTAGTTCTTATAGCTTTTGAACTACATGATCTAAATACTTCTCACCTTAACCTTTGGTCCCACTACAACCTTGAAGATTCCTTTGATTTATGATTAAGCATATGAAGTTTTAGTTTTGGAGAATCGAAATGATATGCAAAGTTGTGGAATGTCTTAATCATGAATGATGTTTGAGTGTACCTATAGATCTATCTTATTTTCAAACGCATCTTGTCAAAGTCTGTCCCGAGACTGCATAGTTTTTAAAGGGAATGGTTGTTGATTGATCATGAGTAAAAACATTAAATTATTAACTCTTGCCATCTTCTTAAAAGTTATTCCCCTTTTTTATGATTAACTATTCTTAGGAAATATGGAAAATGAGGAAATGCTTTGTATTGTGATTTTGATGATTAGTTTTGCCCAAGGACAGTCAAAATCTAAATGTGGGAGAACTTGATAAGAGCTTGATTAACTATATATTTACTTCCTAATGCTTAGTGATTAATGTTACTATGTGCTTAAGATTATTATTATGGTTCATATTTTGTTTTAAGTACAAGTTAGAGGAATAAGAACCAAAATGAGCTAAAAACATATCCATTGAGTCATCCTATTGATGTTCAATCTTATTTCCCTTTGTAGAATAAGAAGGAGAGGAATTAGGGTTAATATGGGACAAATAATGAAAGAAATAAAGTTATTGCAACTTACACAGTCATGTATGAGATTGTGTAGCTCACTGGAAGCATGTAAGAGTGCAAAAATGCAGTTTCAACCTCTCCTACAACTTATACAACTATGTAGCTCACCAAGACTGTGTAAGTTCACAAATTTGGGCAAAAATGACACACACAGTCACTTATATGCCTATGTAGCTGAATGTATTTCTTGTAGAACCCTAATTTTGTTATAAAAGGACATTTAAGCAGCTAAATAAAGGAGGAAGAGTTTAGAAACATGAAAGGGGGAAGATTTATTGCCTTTTTTAGATTTATAAGGAGCTACCCTTCTTCCTTTCGATTCAAAGGGGATATCAAGGCCGATGAACACGTTTAGGCATTTGTTAATCTAGTATTGTTGTTCTCACTCTCTTTTGGAATTGATTGTGTTATTCTTTGTTTAATGTTTTGGAATTCATGTATGAATGATTATTGTTCTTACTCTTAAATAAACTATTCATGTGTGAACCTATTGCTAAAATCTAGATTGCACTACGTAATCATTGTAACTTTGATTTATTTGTGGTAAACTAATGGTTATGCATTATTAGGGATAACATAGCATAGGTTAAATGACTCAATCTTGTGTGGTTGTTGCCTAGATTAACCTGTTTTCCTAATAATGTAGTTGTCACACTAAATCTAGAGAGCTTATTAAAGGTTGTTTGATATCTAGATCTAATTAAAAAGCTTATTTTGATTAGGGATGACCTAAGGGAAAATTGGAGTTAATAAAGCTTATTGTTATTCTATGGTTGATATTTTCGAGGAGAGCTACAAAAACAATACGAAAATTGATTGTTCTCAGTTTTTGTGAAGTTAAGATAAAACCAAGAACCGGATTTGAAACCCATTTGTCAATTTTATCTCTTCTTAATGTTTGATTTGATTTACCTTCAACGCTTTAGTTTTACATTATTTTGTTAATCGAATTCAACCAAACCCCCCTAATTCTAAACATCGATTCATTCATTATGAAAGCTAGACACGTACTCTCTGTGGATATGATCTCTACTCACCACATTGTGCAGAGTTATGTTTTATTTCTTAGTGTGTTCACCGGGCGTCTCTCCCTCTAAGGATAACATCTTTTACAGCTTGTTGTTTAAAAGGGCTATTAAGCCCTTTAATATTAAAAAGACATTAGCTTAAAGTACTGTCAAGCTTAGGTTTCCCAACCTTTCTAACAAATCTTCTTCTTGATGGAGGGGGAATAACAATGAACTCCCTTTTAAGAGACTCCCTCACTTACTCTTCTTCCTAATTCTAATTAGTAAGAGAACCTTCCTTAGGTGGATTGTTCATCCCCTCACTAGACTAATATATTCCTTCTGATCTCTGATTATAAGCTAAAATTTTAGAACTCTTCTCATAAGATTGATCTTGGATCCCATTAGTTTCTAGAGTTTTCTCCTATCTTGACATCACCTCTGAAGTATCCAAAAGTGAATCAAATGCAATGACTCCTTCTTTAGACAACTATTTTTTCTCCTCAATCCCCATCAATTCTTCATATAAACTTGTGGAAATAGTTTACTAGTAGGTTTTCAACATTTAACCTAATTGGAGGGTTTCTAACCATAAGATAGTGAAACTTCAACCTTGGTTAATTCCCTAACCCCATTCAACCTCATAATGGAAAATGATTTTGGTAATATATTGTTCCTTTTAACCTTGATTAAAATACTAACATATCCTAATCTATCTAACTTAACAGTTTAAGAGTCTAAGCATAAGGGCTTATCTAAAGAGCTAGCCAAACAACTAAGCCCCTCCACTATTTTGAATTCTAGGGGTACTTTATGGAAATTTATCTACAATATAATAAATTCTATTTGTCTCTTTCTAACTCCATTCCTGAGTACCATTTACATAGAAATGTAGAGTGGTCACCAATATTCCGAGGTTATTGCTTTATGATTGAAAACACATTAGTATCCAGAGAAAATTAAATATTAAAACTTTATCCTATGTAAGCAAGTTTTTTTTTCTAGACCTTGCTTACTCCATTTAGTAGATGCCCAATACTACACCTAGAGAAAAGAAGGAATCTTACCCAAAAAAATATTTTAAAAAATATCAAAGAGAAAGACTAAGAAGCAACACCTACTTATAATACCTCTATTAGGAGAGGGGTGATTCCATCAACTAATGAGTTCTTAAGGTGAGTGAGTTTATCGTTAGTAGAGTTTGAAGACACAAGTTTGTTCTAAGCTTTGGTAGTGAAAACAGGGCTTTTCTCAACTTCTAGCTTTGATGAATTATTCTCCCTCTTGACCAAAGTTAAAGGTTTTTGGCTACTAGCTTTAAGAGAATGTCCAAAATAAGCCTTCGTTACCACCTTGGAGAGATTTGGGAATTCATCTTCTACTGTGGAAGGCACATCAAAGAGGCCTTAAGAAAGGTCACCTAAAGTTTAAGCATTAGTACCAATAGAGCTTAAAGGGGTAAGAAGTTTCCCTACAAGGCAAAGCCTCTAGACGAGAGAAGAGAAGAACTCGCTCGCCTAGGGAATCTTTACTAGAAATAGAAAATTAAATTAGACTAAATAAGGGTAGTAGCATAATTATGGAAGAGAGAAAGAGAAAAATAATATGCAAGATCGTAATGACGATTCTTTTTTTAGCTTAATTGATATTATATTATAATTTATTGCAATTGTAATTAAAGTTTAATTTAAACTAAAGTTATATTTCAATTAAATTATCAATAAATCAAACCCTATTATAAATAAGTGGAGGCTCTAAATGAGTTAGCACTTCTTGCTTACTCTTCTTTACATCTCTTATAGAGTTTTCTCAACTTGTTCACAAAGATATTGCCAAAGGACAGACATGTGTACAACTATAGTGATTATAACGAACCCTTTTTAAGAATAGTTTAAGGTAATATGTAAGAAAATGATTAAGTTTTATAATAGGTATGACTTATAATTCATGCTTTATTATGTGTTATAGATCAACCATTTTATAAAATATAAAGTGATTATGGCTTTTAACAAATTAAATGAAAAGTTCTGTATCTTTTCTACTGAACCTGGGATTGGATCACATCTTAATTTTGCAATAGTGATATCGGAGTAATCATTAATTTTATAACTTGATCTAATTTATTTAATTGTTATTGATGATAAATTTTGGAATTATTTTAAGTTATTACAAAACTAATTATAAAGATTAAAATTTAAAAGTTGACTCGTTGGAGTTTAAGAAACTCAAAAACCCCAATCTACGTGAAATCTAAAAACTTAGGTTTAAATGCATTTTGGGAACCCATAATCTAGAAAAACATAAGATTACATCTTACTCACATCTCGCTCATGAAATTTGGAAATCCAAAAGTTATAGAAACCATCAAAGCCTTAGTTTATTAAACCTGTAGCACCATGAGTTTCATGTGCTAGAAAAACCTTAAAAACCATATAAGTGTTTTGTATTGGTGTTGAAGATTTTGGCCGTTGTGGTTGAGATTTGGGTTTTTACTTATAAGGCATCATCTCATATGACTGAAACTCTTACTGGCAGTTTCAATAAGAAATGTAGCCACATGCTGGGGGCCAACAATACACGTAAGAGCTGGAAGTGGCAAGAAGAAGAAGATTCTACCGACATTATGAGGAGTGTTTATATTGTGGAATACAGGTGACTAACGGATAATAAGTTGAAGGATTATTTTAGTTATGCTTCTCTAAGATCCCAATGGATGTGGCACCAGTGAATTAAAGAGTGGTGGACTTGTTAGTGATTTGTGGAACTCTGGCATGGCTCTCTCCCTGTTATTGTGGTTGAGTTGTGGTTTGATGAGTGTCGCTAGAGCTTTGTGAAGAAGAGGATGCCGCTTCACCTAATGGTAAGCGATTGGAGGAAAGCGTAGAGACTGCAGGCAATGAGTGGCCCCCGTTGGTACAGGAAAGGGGCGGCTAGGATTTCTCACGTGGCTAGAGTCTCCCAGTGAGGAAGAAGCAAGGAGCTTGGAAACAATAGGTTATTCTAAATTAGGAAAAAGAAATTCTTAGGATAAAATAAGTTATGCTTGGAGATACGAATCCTAGTTGTCTAAATCTAGGACCATAGGGCTAGTTTGATTGGTTTTGATATTAATATAATTTAAATTTTTTAATAAAGTTTTTTTAAGCATGGAATATTGTACTTCTAACTTGAATATATTAAATTTTATAACAAATAGAAAATTTAAAATTATTTTAAGATTCAAAAATCAATTACTTTTTAAATTTGATTAAGAATAATAATTAGATTGAATTTATTTAAATTTTAGAAAATTATTTTCAAAATTGAAATTAATTATATTTTGTTCAGATTATAATTAATTAATTATATTCATTTACAATTAAGAAAAGTATTTCTTACATAATTCAGATAAGTATTTTCTTAATTTAATTGAAATAGATCAATTCGTTATTTTATTTAGAGAATTATTATCATATTTTATTTAGAAATTATTTCTCTATAATCTCCAAATAAATAATTAAAAAACTTTCTTAATTAAATCTAAAATATTTAATTTAATTTTAAAAACAGTTTCATTTAATATTAGAACGTAGTCTTCTAATTAAAAAATTATTTTTAAATAAATTAGAGATGTTGCTCCAATTACATTAGAATATCCCATTTGTTAAATTTTAAAAAGGAGTTTTTATAAATTATAATAAGTAAAAAGGTAAAATTTAAAAATTATTTTTAACTAATTGATATTGAAAGAATCAAGATAACATGAAATGGTTCCAATTTGAATTTGAAAATTATTTTTAAATCAATTTTAATTTCTATTTTAATAGCAATTTGATAATTTAATAATCAATGAGTTTAATCTGATTTAATTATTCAAAGAATTGAAAATATTCTTTTAAATTATGACTATTAATTACTAGAATAAAAAAGACTTGATTACTTATATGCATATAATTTGATTATATTTGTATAATAAGTTTCATGTTTATCTATATGTTTGATATATTATATATACATATTAGATTACATGTTTAAATGTATAACATTTTTCTTGTAATGTATATTTGATGAGATCATTTAAAATTAAATTTCTCGTTTATTTATTAAGTACATGTCTAGAACATAATTATTTCCTTCCACTGTTTCAAGTATAAGGCCAAAGTTCTATTTATTATAAGATTTATCAAGTAACTTAAGGCCCCTTCAACCAAAATATATTTTATCTTAAATTAACAAGTCCTACTTAATTAAATTTGTACAATTTGGATGAGTAACTCAATCATATGAAGTTAAAGGCAAAGTTAGGAATAACATATAAGATATGTTTTGACAAAAGTTGTCACCTAATGGATCTATGAGTCATATAAGATGCGCTTGATAAGGATGATATCTACCTAAATTAAGTTTATTTTATTTTTTGAGGAACTCATGTTCAACCAAACTTGAATGGAGTCCTACTCTATTAGAGATATTAGAATAATCTTTTTGAAATAATAGTAAGAACTATTATCATGGAAAAAATAGTGGAAGGAAGTAACCAAATATATTATTAAAATCTTGATCTTTTTTTGGTTGGCATTACATATTAACTGATTTCTTTACATTTATTTTTTAAAATAGAAATTATTTATCTTTAGTATAACTAACACTAAGTTTTAGTAAACTAAATTTCTTGGATATACGTTAGGTTTGAGAAAAGTTCTCAAAGTTAAAAAGAAAAGTTGTATATCTATTATATAATCTTGCTACAATCTCAGTTGAGGATATGATGACAAGGCTCTAAATATATTTCAATATCATATAGTTGACAAAATGTAATGACATTTTGAGTTAACTAATGTCTCATAAACTTTAATCGAAACATATAAGATGAATGTCAACAATGTGATAGCACAATGCAAATAGTTGTATCAAGTAAAGTTGAAAGGTATAGTACCTTAATAGAATTATTTCTCTCTATTTAGCTTATCAAAAGCATAAACATGGATACAATTGAAGGCATTGTTTTGGCTATAACAATAATTTTCATTAAAAGAAAAATGATTGCATAACTTTTCTTACCTATACAAGATATGATAGAGATCATATGAATTTCTAATTCATGTGTTTGAGTATTTGATACTGAATTCAGATTCAACATTAATACAGTGTTCAAACATGATAAGAAACATATTTTTGAGTAAAGTAGTTAATGTAAGTTTATACAAATAAATTGTATGTGTTGGATGAATGAAGGCTTACACTTAACATAAGTGACAAGAATACACAGTTAGGTAATCAAAACTATCTTTTTATTGTATATTGGTTAAATCAACATAATGAAAATCATAAAATTGCATATAAGGATATATGTACCCTTTAATTATAAATCATATGGAATTTGTGAAACTTGTTAACCTTTGGTGAAAAGAAGATTATGATATTGAATTATTAAATCACACACACACACACATATATGATATGTTAGATGTAATAATAATTCATAAAAAGTTGAATACCTGTATTTTATTAAAATTACTAATGACTCTATAAGATATAGTCATATTTTTAAAATAAAACATTAATTTAAAGTTTTGAAAATTTCAAATTATCTAAGTCTAAGTAGAAATTAAGTATTGTGAATGCTAAAGCACTTTAATGAGATTGATTCAATTTCTCAATTATCTATAAGAAATGAGATTCTATAGTAAATACATTCACTTCCATAATAGTATGGTCTTGTGTTAAGAGGAATATACAATGTGAAATATTGTATAATTATATATAATATTGATTTCTATTATAGATAAGCCTAGTAAAATAACTTTCCTTCGATTGTTCCAAATAAATTAAATAGCAAAATTTCATAAATGGTGTAAAATGGAAAGAATTTTTTTTAAAAATAAAAGTTTTATTAGCTCTAAAGAAGTTACAAGAATGTATAAGAAAATTTCATTTATAATGGCAAAAACTAGATAGAAAGAAACAAGTGCAACTCAGTCAATACACAAGTAACCAATACATTTCGATCTGCGGACTTACATCAATATCAATCTAAAACTAGTTTCCATATTCTTTTCAATGTTGCAGTTGTTTTTTTTTCTCTCTAAGGCATGATTTTAAAAGAGCTCCCTAATCTAGCAACAATCAAAGTGAGCTAGCTTATATTTATATAATTTAGTTTCATTGAACAACCTCATGTGTCCTTTATCTCTAAATTGAGCAAACTGAGCAATTTATTGCCAAACTCAAATATGCATGGTCACCACTCTTATTTTTGAAAAGTTTTTTAGCCAAAACAAGTATATTGAGCCACTCCTGGTAAGAATTTAAAAGAGTAAATTTTAATGATTTAGGATGTGATACTTAGTTGAAGCATATATTATCCAATAAATTGGATAGTATAAAGTTATGAGATATCCAAAAGGATTTCGATGTGACCTCAAAAATTCCAATGAACAAAATGCTTATTTCAATGAACTCTTATAACATAATGATTCTCAAGATATGTAGTTAGAGAAAGAGTTTAAAAAGTTTAAATCTCATGATAATACATCTAATTGTATTTAGTGCCTTTATTTATACATTTAAAGTATAGTTAAAATGTTATATAATGTTGAAAGGTTGACTTTCATGATGTATTCAAAGATTTTATTTTGGAGATAATTTGTGGATTTATCATGTCTACAAAAAAGTTAGTGAGAGCATATTTTTTCTCTTTTATGGAAGTATGTAATGACATATTAGCCATTGAAAACAATAATTTACACTGTCATAGTAAAGATATAATAGTCCAAGAACAACTTTATATTAAACATAAAAAGTTAATACTTAATTCTAGGAATTAATTCTACAGAGATTTATATAAGAGTTGATTATCCATTTTAATCCAAGTACACAGATAATATAATAAAGGTGCTTAACATTGGATATATTTGATACTTCATTCCCATTATTCTATATATAAGTTGATATTTTGAGTTCAAATTCATACTTTAGTTTGATAGAAGTAAGTCTTAGTTAAGGTATATTTTACTTAGAATGGTATTATTTTGAGATTAGAAAGGCTCCAATGTAGCATTAATAGCTAATCAAGTTATTTTATATATATATTAATTTAGTAAAATAATTATTTAGATTTATAATTGGTTGTTCTAATAAGACTAAACATTAATAATCATCAAATAATATATGTTCTATTTTTTATTATGAAATAATATATCCTACAGATTAAATTAAGGAGATACTTAAACAAATTTATGGGTGTTTATTGGAGAATAGGTTCACTAAATTGATATAAGAATTCTATTTGAAAAACTACATGTTGTCTATGAAAAATTTCATTATAATGGTTGCATAAGTAATCTTTTGACTTAAGGTCTCTAAAGTATCTCATATAGGGGTTATTACTTTTTGTATACTACTTATGACATATTCTTGTCAAGGATAGCTCTATTGGTAGTTATTGGATGTATTTAAACTATTTAAAGTAGTTAGGTTATCAATATAGGATTATCATTCTAAAGTGAATAAGGAGAATGTTTTATTATTCTTGATTAATATTGATTTAGAGAAACCTTAGTTAAGATAAAATGACACTTTAAAATAGTTTTCAATTAATTACTAATAGTGGAGAACTGTTGTAATTAGACTTAAATAGTGTAGACATTAATTATACACTCAATGTCCAATTGAAACATTGTATGATAAAAGAGTGAATATATAAAAAAAAATATGCATGAAAAGATTAGTTAAAACTACATTGATATTACTAGTAATTTAGGTGATTATAATGGATTGCTAAACGTCATTTCTTAATATATAACTATAAATTATTTAATTAGATAATTAAAAATAAATGAACGAAGTTTAATATATCTAATATTAAGCACGATTCAAGATTATCATTTATATCTATTACCGACATATTTAAGAACCTCATAAGTCACAAACAAAGAACGATTTTAGAGAAAAAAAATGTGATTTATTTAAGTTAGACTTGATTATAAAGTTTTAAAAAATTTAAAGGTTAAAAATTAGATATTTAATAAATAGGGAGAAAAATGAGATATTATATTTTATTTAAGTTTAATTGATATTTAATTATATTTAATTATAATTTTATTTAAAAATTAAATAAAAATAGAATTATATTTCAATTAAATTATCAAATGATTAAAACTCGATTATAAATGGGCATAGATTTTAAAGAACCTGGTATTTTTTACTTA
>JANSVA010000009.1:3902359-3915176 GCA_025504915.1 Erythroxylum reticulatum | reverse complement strand
GACGATGGAGAAGATGAAGAGGAGATCAAGAGTGAAGAATTGCCTTCAACAAAAGAAAGGTGTTGTATATGGTGAGTAAGAAACTATGAGTTATGTTACACATGTTTTTAAAATGGATTGGTTGTAAAAGGATATTTTAATGAGAATTGGAAGTTGATGAATTGGTATATAAACATGTCTTGTTTTTGGATGAATGATCAAATGTAGATCATGCTTTGTTAGTGAATGATATTGAGATGAAATGGAGTTGAAAATGAGGAGTAAATGAAGTAGAACATGGTGATCTTTGTACAAGATATGTTAGGTGTAAAATCTGGAAAATTTGAAGATGATTGGCTGGAAAATGTTCACTGAGTATGCTTCAATCTTTTAGCCATAAATTTTTCCTTGGTTATCCAAATGAGATTATTCTTAATTTGAATTAAACTAGAGATGTATAGTTACATTTTTCATGAAAAAGTCAAATTCAAATTCTATTTATAAGAGTCTCAAAATTTGACCTGAAGTTGAAAAATAGGTCTTGCTTCTTTGAAAGTTCGCGCGGCAAACTCCTTGCTTCGCTGTGGTGAACTTGAAGGTTTAGCTAGGATTTCTTTCAACTAAGTTTCACCATAGCCAAATCTAGGTTTTTCAGCCGCGAACTTGTGAAAATTTCACTAGAATTCCTCTCGGGAGGAGATTGCCGCGGTGATCCTTTTTCTGCACTAAACATATTTTGGTATTTTGGCCATATATTCTTCTATAGTTATCCAAATGGACTGATTTTTAATTTGGATTAAACTAGAGACATAGGGATAAAAATTATCTGAAGAAATAAAATTCTGAATCGGATTCTAAGAATTTCAATTTCTAGTTGAAAATTGAGTATAAGGTACTGTCTCAGTATAAGAAGAGTCCGCAATTGTTTGGAGTATAACTTCTGAAATACTAAATCAAATTGAATGATCTTAGTGTCATTAGAAACTTAAGAGATAGGAGAAAATTTTTATAAAAGAATGTGTTCTCAAATTTCCCCATTTGCATTGTCTAAATGATCAGAAATAGTAGAACCCAAAAGTCAATGTTTGGAGAAAAATCTGAAATGATTCATTGGCTTATGAAATTAGATTCAAAGTGTTTATTTGAGGCATAAACCCTAAGTACAAATTATACTTAGGTAAATTTTTATATAAGACTAATAAAGTGACAAGAATAATGGAAAGATACTCGGGATTGTCATGAACATGCATTATATATATTCCATATACACATGTGTGCATAAATGAATGCTTATAATTATGAAAAGCTATTAATGTTTATGCAATGTGTGTATTACATAATTTCGATGTGTAAGATAAATGTCTTCATCCAGAAACCTCTAGATCAAGGGAGAAAATGCTAATCTGGAGCGTACTGTGAGTAGACCTAGATGGTCTCATTTCATTGTTTGTTATGATTTAAATTCTGCATTGAATTTCTACCGATATGATTGATGTGAATGTGAATGTGAATGTTTTGATTCCGAACGTTGAATGTCCGAGTTGTTTGATAAATGCATGAATAATAATAGAAGTACTCATTGAATGTGAATTGGAAGATAGAAGTGATACTTAACTTAAATGTTGAATGGCGGACTAAGGTCCGATAACATATGCAAAGAGGAAATAAGTGATTGATTGAAAAGATGTGAATGTGATGAATTCCATTACACGAATGCATAAAACGTAAAGGTTGTTATGACCAGAGTAGCCACTGAAAAAGAGCTTAAAGCTCAGATTGTGATAAGAGCTTCAGGTTCATTTGTGAATGTACCCGGTATCCATTAAGGGATATGGGACATTATCCGACATAGCTCAATATCCACAAAGGATATGGGCCAGCCCAGTATCCACTAAAGGATATGGGCTAGATAAAAAGGCACTCGGTCACAACAATAATAATTGGAAGTGATTCTCATATGCTTTGCATAAACACTTAAGATGCATGTTTGATAATTGATATGTATGATTTAAATGGTTGAAATAAATTGTTTGAATGAATTTGGATTGTGAAATATGAGCTAAATGAATGTGAAATGTATGTGACTCAACATGAGGAACTGATATAGTGATATGAATTATGTGATTATATGTTTTGATGTGTTATGTGATTGAGTAAGCCATCGAGGATAGTCACTCATTGAGTTCGCAAAATTCACTCAAAATTTGCAATATTTTCAGGCTCGGAAGAGTTATCCCGTTAGGCTAACGGGAGTGCAGACACTACATTCAAGTGAGAGATAGAGGTCGGGATTAATTCACGTCTACATTTTTATTTCTTACTTTTGTATCAAATTATGTTCTCCATAATGATTGTATCATGTGCATGTAAATAATTCTGTTTTGTAATAACTTTCCAATTTTGTAAATGTTTGTAAATAAGTTTGTTCAATGAGTTTAATAACACTCATGAATGAAATTGTTTATGAATAAAATTGAGCTCGATTTGTTTATTGATTTTTTCGCAGATATGAAAAAAAATTGTTATGGGATTTTACTGACTGATTATGCTAGCATGCCACCCTTGCAGGGCCCGGACTTGGATATTACTCAGGATGTCAGATACGTGTTTTGTGAGAGTGGGGTGCTACAAGTTATTAGTAGTCTTGCAAAATAAATTAACATAAGATAGGAATTTTGTGGTATAATAATCAATTATTTAATTACATGATAAAAGGTTGGTATTAAAGGATTCTTAGGATGATTCATCAACTATATGCTATTATTTTATATTGACTATTCTTAGTATTTTCCTTTGCCCAAGTTCATTACTGTGTAATTATTATTTTGTTTATTTAGTTTAATTTTTAAATAAATCCGTAATCTAATTCTACAGTTAGATAATAGGAAAAAGATTAATACTAGTATTTATAATCCTCATAAGATTGACTCGCACCTGGTGACTACCATATACCAACACTAGCAAACGTTTAAAGATAAGAAAATAACTAAAAGAAATGATTATAAATAGATATATAGACAAAACATGAATTAAAATCAAAAATAAAAATTAAATCACTACACGCCCCGACAATAGCATCAAAATTTGACAGCGTGTGTCGAGTGTACTGTAAAATTTTCCTAACTTTACACACTAAAATTTATAATTGCAGTGAGTAGAGATCGTATCCATAGGGAATGTTTGGTTAATTTTCGCTATGAAAATAATTGATGTAAAGGAATTAAAATGGGGGTTTTGAGTTGATGCAATCGAGAAAACAAAATAAAAACTAAACCAGTGTATACAATTTATCGAAAACAGTCAAAGATGATAAAATTGTCAAATATGTGTAAAACTTGATTTTTAGATCAATCTTAGCCTACACACAATTAAACACGTCATTGTTATAATGCTTCCACACTTCTCACAGGAACATTGATTATGGACTAACAACATGTTTTGCTAATCCCGAATTTTCCTTAGGTCGTGTTTAATTAAGAGATGCTCGTTAATTAAACCTAACTATCGAATAACTTATAACACACTCTCTAGATTTAATTGGGAAGCCATATTACAAAATAGAAAACAAATCAATGTAGTTAGTAACCTCATAAGCTCGGGTTATTTTACCTAAGTTACATTGTTCCTAATGATTCAAGTTCATTAGTGGCTACTAACGAATCTCAAACACAACAATTACAAATTATGTTAAAGATTCTAGCAATGGGTTCGTAATAAAACAATCCAATGAACACATTAAGATCATCTTTACAATACCCAAATCATTCAACATAGAACAACAATAACAATCCCCAAAAGAGAGATCCAACATTAAACAAAGAGAAAATATGCTTAATCGTGACTTAAATGTCGATTTCACCTTCGAACCAATGTCAAAAGGCCTAGCCCTCCATCTTCTCCATGGGTCTCCCAGAAGCAGCTCTCTCTGTTGCCTCTATCATCCTGAAACCCCAAAAATGAAGAAAAATTGAAGAATGAAATCTTTCCGCCATCAACATAATGTATTTATAGCAAAAACTCGATTTTCGAGTTAGCTGGTAATAAGTCACGTCCATGACTTGTGGTGTCATGGTCGTGACTAGCTCCATGGGAGGCTCACGGTCATGAGCCATAGTTGCATAGGCACACGGTCGTAAGCCATGGTTACATGGGAGTGACATGGGTGTCACAACCATGCAATCATGTGGTCGTGAGCCATGGTTGCATGGGCTCACAGTCGTAAGCCATGGTTACATGGGCTTAACATAGGTGTCATGCCCATGCAATCATGTGTCACAGGTGTGAGTGGTGTATCATGCCCGTGACTTGTCTTGCACAACCGTTAGTGATGTTTCACAACCATGCAAGACTCATGCATGGTCGTGAGTCTCCATTAATCCTCCACGTTTGATGTTTGCTACATATACTCTTCCTCTTATGCGTTTTCTTGTCTCCTCTTGCTCTAATCCTTCTTCTTCTTATTCTGTGAAGGTAATTAAGTGTGAATATCAAAAAGATGCCCAAAGAGTGTGCCTTCAATTGACTTTAGCCATTATGCTTCCAAATTATACCTACAATCAAATATGAATTAAAGGAAGTGTTTTAAACATTTCAAGCATTAATCACTAATTGTCAAGGATTAAATGTATTGACAATTAAGCACATATCATTTTTACAACTTACAAGAACAACAAATACATAAAGAAACTCCAAATAATGAAGTCACTATTAAAATATGTTAGAGATGAGCCACATGAAGTAGCATTAAGAAGATCTCAAAGACAAAGAAGAATAACTATCTTTTATGATTATGTGGTTTATTTACAATAAATAGAAGGTGACTTAAGAATTTTTAAAGATCCACTTACTAGAAGGTCGAAAGACAATTATGACTAAATAGGTCTTTAAGACTAAATATGACACTAATGCCAATATCGAATGATATAAAGCTAAACATGATGTTAAGGGTCCTATTTAAAAGGATAATATTGATTATAATGAGACCATTTCTACTATTTCAAGAAAGGATTTATCAAGAGTTATTATAGAGATGGTAGCTTATTGTAATTTAGAACTCCATGAAATAGATATGAAAATTGCTTTTTTAAGTGGGAATTTAGAAGAAGAAATTAATGAGGATCTAACTTAAGGGATTTTTAGTTAAAGGAAAGAAAAATATGGTGTGTAAACTTAAGAAGTCAATATATGGACTTAAGCAAGTCTCCCACTAATAGTATCCGAAGTTTAATAATACCATTACTTCTTTTTGATTTAAAGAAAAATATCGTTTATTGATGTGTATACCTAAAGGTTAATGGGAGCAAATTTATGTTTCTAATCCTATATATTGATGGTATTTTCTTTGTTAATGATCTTTATAAGGAATATTAGGGTTCTCTAATAAAGTATGTATCAATAAAAATTTAGAAAGAAACAAAATAGAAAAGTACTAGCAGAAGGGGATAAGTTTAGCCTTAAATAATTTTCGAAGAATAAAATGGAATGCCTAAGAACGGAAAAAAATTCTCATGCATATACTGCTGAGAGTTTAATATATGCTCAAACTTGCGTTAGACTAAATATTAATTGGAGTACGAGGCAAACATCAAAATATCCCTGAATTGGAATATTAGAAAGCTGTAAAATAGGGATTATGATATTTTCAAAGAACTTGATCATATGCTCACGTCTAAGAAATTCGAATCGTTACTCATCCTTAATTGTTACCACGATGCATATTAAGAGGCAGGTGGATAACAGAAATAGACAGACGGGTCGCCTACACAGAAAAATTGAGTTTTAAATAAGGATATGGGACGGATTGCTACCTGGCAGCTACAGTATAATGTACATAAAGGGACAAACGGTATGGCGTAGGAAATCGGGACCATATTTCAGTGGAAGTTTGAAAATGGCATCTATGGAGAGGTGTGCTTAACTTGACGGGCATGGCAAAAGCTGGTGAATTAAGCTAACCTCAATTACCATAATATGCTACATACATATGTCGATGAAAGTATAAAATGGGAGTATTGGTCTAAGACAATGGCAAATAATATACATCAAAACTAAATACAACAAGGTGAATGTGATTGAACCCTAACTATCGCCTTTTAAATGTATAAAAATAAACTCTCAAAGCTTTTATCTTATAAACTTAAAAAGAACTTGATATTTACTAAGATAGGCCGGTGCATGCAACAAGTGTTGGAGGGATATGGAGAGGTTACACGTCAAAACTAAATGAGTAGCTCAAACCTCACTTTCACTTCTAAACTTGGGAGAAGAAACGGCTTAGAGGGTAATAGATACTTTTAGAACTAATCTTAGATAAAGACATTTGGTTTAGATTATACCACTTATGAGCATCAAGCTCGTAACACTTTCTTTACCAGAGTTGAAATCTTGGTTGAACACTGTTAAAGCGCATCCAAGAACACTGCTAGGAGAGGTAAGGTGAATCTTAGTACAATTAATAAAGTTATTTTTTAATCTTTTTATAAAATATTTAAAAGAATTACATATAGTTAATGACCCTTCTTTGACCCTCATCAAGTGGGTAATCTTTGAGACAGCCATTTTTTCAAGCTTGAAAATGAACAAGAATCCAAAGAGCATTCTTTGTGTTTATATATATATATACGTACTGTACGACTGTTCATAAACACTCAAATGAGCGTGTTTGTTCTTGCTCTTAAGCGTCTATCCCAATATTAACAAATATAATGCGGCGCCTTGACAGGGCCTGTGGCCTTTCACTAGTTCATGGTCCTGGCTTCAGATCACCAGTACCCCACTAGTCTGGACTCTCTGTCCCTTTTGCATCCCAGCCATTTGAATGATGGTAAAGGGGACTGAGGGTCCAAAGTAGTGGGGTACAGGTGAATACGTCCCCATGGTCCTTCCTCTATGAATGATGGTAATTCTGTCTCCATACAGGTAAAATAGTATGTTTCTTTTTGTCTAACTCCACTAATGTATATAATAATCCAGGTAGAAATAGGATATCTTCAATACAACAATGAAATGTTTAATGTACCAACCACATTGATGGTAAATGGGAAATATACAAGTTCCCACAGTATAACATATAATCATGTCGGATTTTCCCAATGTCCCACTTCAGGAAGGAAATCCGTTCTTCCAAAGAAAGCCACATAAATTTATTCCTGCAAGATGAGCACAGAAGCACATTTAGCACAGGTTCACAAAGCCGCAACGGTTTAATTACAATGAGCTAGGGTATTTGCTGATTGAATTCAATGCAAAGTTCATGCACAAACCATGTCGGTGTCCCAAGCATAAACATGGTGGAACAACGAACTATTCATGGGGTTCAGGTATGACGTGCAAGATATAGACTTGCATTGACTAGCTAGCATATAGATTCATTACATGTTCTTGGTAAAGAAACAGGTCAAGATAAGGCAATGTTAATTTACCTCAGGAGTACTCTCCAAAGACTTCGACTCAATTGTTGAATCAGAAATTCGGGCCCCTTTTTTCTCATTTGAATAACTTCAAAATATAAACCAAAGATAATTGTCAAAGATAAAGCGAGAATCATTTGGACCTTAGGAACGTATTGCTAGTATAAAGGACATAAAGATTGTCAAAACTAAAAGCCCCAATTGCTGCGTGGAAACTTCAAAATAACTTCCCTTTCAAGTATTCAACAATGCAGATAAGTCGAAAAAGAATAGGAAAAAGTAGCACATTACCAAGTAAGCACAATGCTGTCTTACAAAATAAGCAGAAAAGGCAAGCAGAGACATATACAGAATGTAAAAGGAAAGCATGATACTTTTCCTTGCCAAGAGTGAAGAGTAAATAAAAATTTTAAAGAGCATCTCAACACAAGAATTTACCAGTTGTATCTCATTGCTTCCAAATATGTCTAAAAATAGCGTCTAAAAAAATAAGTCAAAAGCATAAAATGACATTTCATGTCTACCATAAATCAAAAGCCATAATAATCTGTTGCAAACTTGCAATATAAGACAATCACTACTATTCCAGGAGGCCTGATTGTTAACATGATGGAATTAACAAGATGAACAAATCTTCCTTTCTAATATTCTTTTAATCCTTTTTATCATGTTGAAAAGTGGAAGACACCTACGTAGAAAGAATGGTAACCCATATTAGCTCCACACAATCCACCCAAAGAAGCCTTTGTTCAAGGGGGATAACACCATAGGTAATCAAGTGGGCAAATGGCCAAAGCTTCCATCCTGCCTACCAAGCAAACAAAGAGAAAGAGTTAGTAATTGGCTCAATGATAACAGGAAAATGATCGATTGATTACATTCCAAAGAAATCAGCTCAGCAGTTCAGCTAAATCTTAAAACAATACACATCAAAATTATCTCTTCAACAATTGTTCGATAGTACACAATCTAAACCTTATAATATTAGCTTCTTCAACATATTACAAAGTTATATTAACTTCATCATTAGGAGTTGTAAGTGATAATACAATCTTAGTTCCCATGAGGGCCAGATGAGTCGACAGCTGTTTATTTTTAACGAATATTTAAAGTGTTTAAGCAGACTGAAAAGGCTCTTTCTTGTCATTTCAGAGGGACTGAAATTTTTTTAAAAAGTTTACAGACCTATTTTGAGTTCAGTCCTAATCTCTCTCCATGTTTGTTTGATAGGTAGAAAACCTAATATGTAGCAGGCAACTTAAGTCACAAAAAAGTGGAAATCTTCAAAATTAACGTTTCTTGTTTCTAGCTACTGAAGGGAGACAATTAAGAGTAAAAGCTAAAAAGTACAAATTCTGAATATAATGACGAATGCCTAAGAAGGTCAAATTACAAATTTTAAAAAGCAGCATGCCAAGTGCCTTGGCTTAGATAAGAAATGTCATCATTACAACCATTTGAAGGTTCTAGGCAGATCATTTAAATGGCATGCACTATTTATGTAAGTTCAAGTTGGAAGGGCATCTTACAGTTAACACTGGCCAAAATGTTCTCCTCAATTCGGCGGAAATATTCGCTGGGGACTCCAAACGCAAGAAACCCAACAGCACAAAGTAGATACTGTTCCAAACAGCTGCCCATACGGTCTGGTCAATGGCAGCTTTGGCAAGCACCACCCACCAACTTTTGGTAGGTAAAAGAGCCTAGACACAAAATTAGCATATTTGAATCATCCTCATACATCAAGAAGTAAAATTTAAATGTTAATCTATGTCACTACCTCACATAGTTGATAGTAATAATGTGAAAGAGAACCATGAAGAGCAAAGCCGACAAGGCCTGATCTGAACATCCTCGTCCTCTCAAACTCAAAAATGGGTTTTCCTTCATAGCACTGCATATTAACACATAATTCAAAATAAAAGAAGTCAATAACCGGGTCCAAAAGTTAGGTCCAACGGAAAAGCATATAGAACTATCAACATGAATTTCTGAAGACATGGTTTAGAGACAAATGGAAAGGCATATATAAAAAGGGTTTTGCCTTACTTGTGCAATCCAATCTCCAATAGAGTAGACGATTCCACTGATTGCCATTTTTGCTAAGACAGGGTGTTCCTTTAGAGCCTCTTCGTAAGCAACCCAATTGTGTTGAGGAGCATACCTTAATATCTCATAAAGGGTCCATCCCTATCCAAAAACAGAAGACTTTTCTGCTAATCAGTTGACTAGTTTAGAGATTGAACATCAGTTACCAGGTTAGCTGCAAAGTTTCTCCGTTGAAATCAATAGTTTATCTTACAAGAAAGCTTTTAATAACAACACGAACATATCAATTTTTTTCTTTTTTTTTTTTGTGATCGATTATGAAGCAGAATGAGAGAGAGAGAGAGATACACGGAAAAACTAGAGACAGAGCATAGAAGAATGCTACATAACCAGAGATCGTTAAATAAAAACCACTTAATTATCAATCACGATCAGACAGAAGCCGGAGAATCCAAGAAGTTACGAATTCCCGTCAGCTAAGTAACAATCAGAAACCTGGTCGAATTGGAAGAATAACATCGACTTACATGCCAATAATCATGATCGATTGTAAGCAACTTGGTGACGACCAGAGACCCAAAACCCAAAACAATAGTAGCATTAATTGCTCTACTGATAAGCCTCTCTTGAAGATGATCACCTTCATTCTCTATTCTCTCCCCAACAGAAGAGGAAGGAGAAGAATTAGCTTTGTCCTCGGAAGAAATGTCCTCTATTGGAACAACTTCCGTGTCGTCGGTGACAGAACCGACAACAACATCCAAGTTCCTCTTCTGATGGGTGGACATGAGTGAGTAGTTCGATGGGTTGAAAATGGTTGAGAAGAAAACGGAAGACGGGTGACGACGAGGTATGTGGGATGATGTTGTGATGATGGGGTTAGTTCGCTTAGTAGAGAGCTTGCGCGTGGTTATGGTGTTGAAAGAGGCCATGTTACACCGGAGATGGAAGTCTCGTCCTCCCTAGACCTGGAATACAAATTTCTGGTAGCTGCGGTCGTACTATTCCCATTCATTTGAGAAATTGACCTTATATAATTGATCAACGAAAATAAAGGCAATGGCAAGCACACGTAATCGAGGCTCTATTCTATCAAATCTTATCCGATACATGCCACCTATATAAATATATATAAGATTTAATAGAACATAATTAAAACAAAATAACTGGAACAAAGTATTTGATGTGACTCCTTCTTGCTTGCAAGATTTATTTATAGGGATCTTAAATTGCTTCATTTTTTTAGATTTTTTTAATTTTAAATTTTTAGTTAAGTTATCAATTTTTTAAAGACTTAATGGTTAAATTTTTTTTAAAATGAAATTGAACTAAGCCATAAAAGGTTTAAAGCTCAAAATGTCTTACAACATATTCTTACTAAGAGAATGCCCAACGAAATAAAGTAATCAAGTTGCTAAATATAGTAACTTTTACAGAAACAATAATTAGAAATCACCTACATCACCAGCCGCTAATGTAATTAGATTCTAATACAATTTTGTTACAAAAGGAAACTATATGAATTCTAATGGCATTAACAAGTTCAGTCAAAAAAAGTTCACAGTTTATTTCTATGGGGTAGAAAATACATCTGTTCCTTTCATCCCGTTTGTGTAGGACCAAATAGGATAAGTCTGTAATTCTTTTTAACATGTTGCAAGTTTACACTCCATGTTATGTTATGATTTGTTGTCACTCCATTGGTGGGTCACTAATTGCACATTTTTGAAGCATTGTTGTCCTAGCTCTGTATGTGAATTTACATTGGAAAAATAGGTGTGAATAGCTCTCCAATTGTCTTTTACAAAGACTGCAACAATTTGTCAAGTATTTAACTTGTTTAGTCTAACCACACTATTTTGTACCATCAAACATTCCTAAAATTCAACTGAAAAAGCTTCCTGCATGAAGTGTTGTTAAATTTCCCATTAACACTAAGGCCACACCAATTCTTATCCTCAATATTATCGTTTAACTCCACATTATTGAACTACATTTGCAAATTACTATCATTTATTCTTAAGAGGATCTTATTGTTCACCAACATTGTATTTGATAGGTTTTGATTGTCAAGAATGAAGTTTCTCAATATATTCAGCTCAGAGTTTTGAATAAGAGGACCATCTGTCATGCCAAAACAATGTGTTCCTCCCATTTCCTACTACTTTCTTGATGTGTATTCTGTTGAAGCTTCTCCATTTAACTATCTCCTTTAAAGTAGTAGATGTATTTCCTAATGATAGATCAATTTCCTAAATGCTCTTATCTTTGATGTAGAATGTATATACCCAATTTCACTATAAAGACTTTTAATCATTAATTAGCCTCCATAATCTCTTAATCATCATATAGTTATTCAAGAGTTTTAAAGGAACGATGTTCAAACCTTTATGCTTCTTAGAGCTGCAAACCTCAGACCATTCAATATCAGCTTTATAACCTCCTTCATTAGAACTAGACTAGAGAAAATTTCTAAGAATTTCAACAATGGTTTTTTTCACAGCACTAGGAGTAGCAAGATGTGTTACCCAATGAATGTTGATTGAAGATAGTACAACAGTAATTAGTTGAGCTCTCCCATCTAGAACTAAAGATTTCATTCTCCAACATGTGATTTTAGCATGTATTTTATCCACCAAAGGTTTAAAGCTTCTATAGCACAATTTGGAAGAAGTTATTGGAATTGTAAGAAAGGTGAAAGGCAAAGGCATTTGTTTGAAACCAGTGACATGTTCAACCATAGTTCTATGATCCTCAGCGCTTCTAGACATATAAAAAGAGAACTTGTCAGTATTACGACAAAGTCCAGACAGCCTGGTGAATATCCTGATAGCCTTCGTTACTAATGTAAGTGAAGTTTTGTTCACCCTGGTTAATGTTGGTAATTCCCAATTTTCTACACTTAAAATGAAATTTGAATTGGTCAATCCTCTTAACAATTCTACATAAAATTATGTTGAAAACCTCCATAATAATGACAAACAAGTATGGTGAAGAAGGGTCTCCTTACCTAATTCCTTTAGAGCTCTTAAAATTTTGGTTGGTTCTCCATTGATTAGAGTACTAAAGGTTGGATTAATTAAGCATAATGAGATCCATTTAACGAAACAATAAGGGAAATTCAAAGCCATCATGATGTTACACAAGAAAGTCTAATCAACATTATCATATGCTTTCTTTAGATCATTCTTCAAATGTAGTTTTTTCCTCATCTTCTTTTTGAATAACCCTTCAAAAATTCTTGCAGCAAAAGAATGTTGTCACTCATCTCTTTGCCAGGATTATAAGCCCTTTGACCACTATCTGTAACATCCCCTCACCAATTGGAAAGGATATTTTGGTCATTTTGAATGGGTTAGAATCATTGAAAGTGTTTCAGA
>JANSVA010000009.1:3843996-3876442 GCA_025504915.1 Erythroxylum reticulatum | reverse complement strand
CTCTTCATCGATGGTGCTAGACTGGTAGTGGACTTACTACCTCTAGACCTAAAAGGTTTAGGCGTTATACTTGGAATGGATGCTATGGAGAAGTATCATGTGAAGTTAGATTGTAGCCTCAAGGAGGTAGAATTTGATTTGGGCAACGGTGAGAAGGTGATTTTCATAGGGGATAGGAAAACACCATCACCAAGAATCATTTCGGCTTTGCTAGCTGACAAGATGATGGGAAAAGGATGTGTAACCTTTTTGGAATATGTTGTGGAAACTGATTTGAATGAAGGGAAGTTAGAGGATTTTCTAGTTATTAGGGAATTTCCAGACGTGTTCCTAGAGGACTTACCTGATTTGCCACCGGTGAAGTAAATCGAGTTTGCCATCGACTTGATTCCCAGAACCTTACCCATTTTTATACCACCCTATAGAATGAATCCAACTGAGCTAAAGGAACTTAAGGAATAGATGGAGGAAATGCTAAAGAAGGGGTATATAAGACTGAGTTCGTCACCATAAGGAGCGTCAGTTCTGTTTGTTAAGAAGAAGGATGAACATGGCATATGTGTATTGATTACTGGAGACTCAACAAGGTGACTGTTAAGAACAAATACCCTTACCTCGAATTGATGATCTGTTTGACTAGTTGCAGGGAGCAAAGGTCTTTTCCAAGATTGATCTCAGGTCGGGCTATCATCAGCTCAGAATTAGGGTGTCCGATGTAAACAAGATAGCCTTCAGGACACGGTATGGACATTATGAGTTTTTAGTCATGCCTTTTGGATAGACTAATACTCCAGCTGTTTTTATGGATCTTATGAATAGGGTCTTTAGGGAGTATCTGGATCAGTTTGTTATAGTGTTTATTGATGAAATTCTGGTTTATTCCAAGAGTGAAGAGGAATATAAGAAGCATCTCAGTATAGTGTTGCAAACACTGAGGGAGAAAGAACTTTATTTCAAATTTAGTAAATGTTAATTCTGGCTTTACGAAGTAATTTTCCTTCGACATATGATATCGAAAGATGGGGTGTATATTGATCCAAAGAAAATTGAAGCGGTGGTGAATTGGCATGCACCGAAGATAGTGGCATAAGTGAGAAGTTTTCTGGGTTTGACAAGGTATTATAAGAGATTTGTGGAAGGATTTTCCATGATAGCTGCCCCGATGACCAAGTTGTTGAGGAAGAATTAGAAGTTTATCTAGAGTGATGAATGTCAGAAGAGCTTTGAGGAGCTTAAGCATAGATTGACAAGTGCTCCAATCCTGACCTTAGCTATGGGAGATGAAGGTTATACAGTTTACAGTCATGCGTCAAGGAAGGGTCTGGGTTATATATTGATGCAAGAAAACAAGGTGATAGCTTATGCCTCGTGGCAGTTAAAACCTTATGAACTGAATTACCCGACCCATGATCTGGAATTGGCAGCAGTAATTTTTACTCTAAAGATTTGAAGACATTATTTGTATGGGGTTCAAACGAAGATTTTTACAGATCATAAAAGTCTTAAGTATTTGTTGAGCCAAAAGGAACGGAATTTGAGACAAAGAAGGTGGTTTGAGTTGCTCAAAGATTATGACCTGTTGATTGAGTACCATCCAAGAAAGGAGAATGTGGTAGCAAATGCCTTGAGTAGGAAATCCTCTATAGCTCATGTTCGAACAGTTTATCTGTTATTATTGGAAGAAATGGCGAAGCTTAGAATAAGCTTGAAACAGGAGGAACCAAATTTTATTTTTGCTAATTTTAGAGTGAGACCGATAATTAGAGAAAAATTTAAGGAGTTATAAGCACAATATGCATAATTGAGTAAGCTCTGAGAAGAAATCCAGAATGGAAAGAAATATAAAGTGGTAGTGAGGGATGATGGATTTATGGTTGTCAAAAACAGACTTTGTATTCCGAATGTCAAGGAAGTAAAGGATGAGAGACTTGATGAGGCATACAATGCACCGTATGCCATGCACGCAGGTAGCACCAAGATGTACAAAGATCTGAAAGAGCATTTCTGGTGGAAAGGCATGAAGAGGGATATAGCAGAATATGCAAGCAAGTGTCTAGTGTGTCAGCAAGTTAAAGCTAAACATCAGGCACCTTCAGGCAAGTTAAGGCCATTATCCATTCCTGAATGGAAGTGGCATAGAGTAACCATAGATTTTCTAATGGTTTGCCCAAGACCAGTAGGAAGCATGATGCCATATGGGTTATTGTTGATCGTTTGATGAAGTTAGCCCATTTTTTGGCAATCAAACATACTGATTCTCTACATGTGCTAGTAAAGAAGCATATTGATGAGATAGTAAGATTACATGGGATTCTAGATTCTATAGTTTCTGACAGGGATCCTCGATTCACTTTGAGATTCTGGGGAAGCTTACAAGAGATTCTGGTAACCAAGTTAAATTTTAACATTGCTTTTCATCACCAGACAGATGGTCAATCTGAGAGAACCATTAGGACCCTTGAAGGAATGCTCAGGGCATATGTGATGGATTTTAGGGGTGCTTGGGATGAACACTTTTCCATTGATTGAATTTGCTTATAATAATTCGTATCATTCGAGCATTCAGATGGCTTCTTATAAAGCACTGTATGGAAGTAGATGTAAAACTCTGATATGTTGGGATGAAGAAGGAGAGAGGAAACTGATAGGGCCAGAGTTACTTCAGATGACAGTTTACAAATCTAATTTGGATAAGCAACGACTTAAGGTAGCACAAGATAGGATGAAAAGTTAAACTGATGCACACTGGAAGGAAATGGAGTATGAAATCGATGAGAAAGTCTTTCTTAAGACGTCTCCCTGGAAAGGAGTCATGAGGTTTAGCAAAAAGGACAAGTTGAGTCCGAGATATATAGGTCCTTATAAGATTGTAGAGAGGATTGGACCGCTAGCCTATAGGTTAGCACTACCATCAGAATTGTCACAGATATATGACGTCTTTCATATGTCCATGTTAAGGAGGTATAGATCGGATCCCTCCCATGTTATTCAGACCGCTGAGGTTTTGTTGAGAGATGATCGAACCTATGAGGAAACTCCAGTGGAGATCTTGGACACTAAGGAGAAGGTCCTCAGGAACAAGACAGTTCAGCTAGTTAAAGTCCTGTGGAGAAACCATTCTGTGGAAGAGGCCACGTAGGAACCTTTGGAAGCTATGAAGGAGAAGTACCCACGAGGATTTCGAGGATGAAATTCTTTTAAGAGGGGGAGAAATGATGGCCCCTGAAATTTTTTTTGATGAATAAGCATGATTAGATTAATTTTAAGGTCTTGCTAGATTAATTTGTATTTGAATTAATTAGCATGTTAATGTGAGTGAGATTATATGATATAGGTTAATTAATTAAAGTGTTAGGGTGGTAAGATTGGATGAGGAGCATTGTGGGAACACCACTTAAGTTATAAAGTCTTAAGGCATTGAAGGGTATAAAAGGGTAGAGGGAAAAATTTGTCATCTTGCATTTTAGAAGAAGCTAGATGTGTGGATGAGAAAAGAGAGAAGAGAGAGAAGCATGAAAAAAAGGGTGAAAGAAGAGAAAAGAAGGGAGATCATCTAGGTTTCAATTTTTCTTAGTCTTCAAGAGGGATTTTGAGGTTGTGCAAAAAGGGAAAAAGGTAGAGGAAGATAAGAGCTTTCTTTTGAACTAAACATCTCTTCATTTAGTGAAGGTTTAAAGTAAGAACATTTTAATTCTTTGGATTTTGGAAGGGTTTTGGTTCAAAGAGATTAGAAAATACATGGGTATAAATATTCTAGGATCAATTTCATGCATAGTTTTCATTGGGTTTTCCAATTGGAGTTCATTTTTAAATGGGTATTTTTGTTTATAAAAAGGGAATCAAGAAAGACAAGAGGAGCGAGAGGAGAGGCACATTTGAACAAGTTATAATCAAGGAATTCAAGGTGGGTTACATTTTTATAGTTGAATAATAAGCCATTAATTTCTCTTTCAAGAAAAGAGAAATAAATGTTTTCAACTATTTTTAAAATGTGCATTCATTATTCTTTAAATGCTTTGAGAAAGTGCTATATGTTTGTGTATAAAGTTTGTGGATGAACTATGAAACAAAAATAGAAATGATTTCAGAAAGATATTAAGTTTATAAAGTTATGCTTCGAAAATATGCCATTTGCGCAACAAGTTTCCAAGATGTGAGATGCATGATTATGTAGGTTTGTAGTGGTCCTTTAAGTATGTCAATTGCACTTTGACCAAAGGCTTTTCTCACCGGCCCACTAGTGACATGAAGCTCCTTTATGGACTCCCCTAAGTTCACGGTTACACAAGACCCTTATGGGAATTGTGTAGTATGTTCTGTTTTGGATCCACCCAAACCATTATGATGTGCTTATATGTTTACATGTGTTGACAAGTTTGATGATTGTTTAACTTATACAAGTTGAGAAATTTATCTTGTATGGATTTTCATGAAAATTTGTTATGATCATGAAGGTTTTCAAGGGTTTTTACTTGTTACCGATTATAAAACTGTTACCCACGAGCTTTAAGCTTATCCCCATCCCTCCCTATATACAGGTGATGAACAAGATATTGAGTGATCGAGTCAAGAGTCAAGGCATCACTCCAATTTACATATTTTGTTCTTTTAAAGTTAGATCATATAAAACAAGGCTTTAGTCTTATTTTGAGAAATTATTGTTCTTGTAAAGTTGGTATTTTTGGACTATGATGTAAGGTGGCTCGAAATGCCAACTAAAGTGTTGTAAAAACTATTTTTTTATGTTAATAAAGTGTGAATGGTGCATGGATAATGTGAGTTGAAATTAGATATACGTGAAGAAGAAATCAACTTGAATTGATGATTTTGGAACATAAATCATATGTATGTGTGTATGCATAAGCGAGATACTATGGAAAGGACGATAGGATTTATAACTAATTAGATGTAGTTGAAGGTGATGAGACAAATGAGTTAAGATTTGAGAGTTTAATGAAATCATTTTGGTAATTGAATGGTTGTGCTGAGAACATTCCAAGTTTGCATAGTGCAAAATTTCAAGTCTTCCATAAGGGAAAAATTTGTGTTATGATTTTAGGGAAAAATCTAGATTCATCTAGGATGAAATTGACAAGTTGACTTTATGGAAGTTATAACTTGTTTTTCTAGTTTTCTAACGTTATAAAGTGTGAAATTTTTGGATATCGAAGTCAAAAGTTCTAGTCCTTATAAGTGGAGATGCTCAGGAGTATAGGATTATCGTTTAGTGATGACGTGTCATCTGGTGAGGATGTATCGTCTTGTAAGGACGCTTTGTCTGGTGATGACGTATCATCTTGTAAGGACGCTTCGTCTTGTGAGAACGCTTCATCTGGTGAGGATGTATCGTTTAGTGAGGACGCTTCGTCTAGTGAGAACATATCGTTTGGTAAGGACGTATCGTTTAGTAAGGACACTTCATCTGGTGAGGATGTATCGTTTGGTGAGGATGCTTCATTTGGTGATAACGTATTGTCTGGTGACGTCATATCGTCTGGTGATAATGTCATATCGTCTGGTGCCTTGTTCATCTAATCCTATCATTTGGTCACATTTTTTATCATATAGACGATCGAATTTCACTTTGGAGTCTTCATAAAAGTTGTAGATCTAGAAGTTCTCTTTCAAACCGTTTAATAATAACCCTAATATGAAGTTTGTAGAGAAAGTTATACTAATTCTCCCAAAAGAGGTACAATATGATTGAAGAAATAAACATACTTGATTCTTTTGGCCATAACTTCATCACTTGACCTCCTAATGAAGTGATTTTTGAAGGAATATATTACTAATACATTTTGCTATCTCTCCTTAAAATTGGTAACTTATGATGTAGATTTTAAAAATATTGATGTAAAGAATATGAGGGATTGGTTGGAAGATCATAACTGGGTTACGAACATACTCAAATTTTTAGACATATCTTGAGCTATAGATCTCCGAATGAGGTGGTTCTTGTTTGAAAATAAACAAGAGGTAGAGAGCTACAACTGTTTTGAAGAATTCAAATTGTGATTTGGTGTTTAACTGGTGTGGGCAAATCACCCTTATGGGACGATGGCTAATGGGGAGTCATTGAAATAACCCCACAAGGAAGCCCGCTCATGCTTTATGATTCCAAATTGTTGGGCTTCAGGAACTACAGGGTATTAGGCTCACATTGTCACAACTCTAATGTTGGGATCTAGAAGTGGGGTCTAGTAGATTGCTTATGCTTCGAGATAGTTAAGGTCTAAGGATTGTTGAAGATTGTAGATACTGTTGATAAGGTAAAATTGATCTACAGTAGGATTAAGGCGGCTCAAGACAAGCAAAAAATTTACGTAGATTAGCACGGAAGAAAAATGGAGTACCAAGTAAGAGATGAGGTATTTTTTAGAGTGTCACCCTGGTTAGGAGTGCTAAGGTTCAGTAAAAAGGGAAAGTTAAGCCCTAAATATATCACTCTTTATGAGATTACTGAGAGAGTTAGACCATTGGCTTATAAATTAGCATTATTGCCAAAAATGTCTCAGATTCATAATGTATTTCATGTTAGTATGTTCAGGAGATATCGGTCAGATCCAACATTTATATTACCAGCACAGGAGGTTAAGATTGCAACTAATTTGAGTTGTGTAGAGGAATCGGTTAAAATAGTTAGATATCAAACTAAAGAATTAAGAAATCGTGTAATTCCTATGTTTAAAGTTCTTTGGAGAAATCATTCGAGAGAAGAAGCTACGTGGGAGACTGAGGAGAACATGAGAAAACAGTATCCCCATTTATTTGATCAATCAGGTAAGAATTTCGAGGAAGAAATTTCTTAAGGAGGGGAGAATTGTAATAGTCAGTTTTGAAAACTAATGAGAGTTAGAGTGTTAGATTACTTAGTCACATGAATTACATCATATTAGAATGAATTTGGTGCATTTAGGATATGATTTTATGATTTCATTCTCATGCATAATATGAGCATACACACATGAATTTTGATTTAGAAAAATTACACTTAATTGACATGTTTTGGGGTATGAAAGTTTCAAAATAATTGTGACATGATTGTGCATTTCTAATGTTTTATATTTTGATTTTACCAATAAAAAATTGATGGATTATAATTAGTAATTTGGAGTTAATTGTTACAATTGGAAGATTGAGGATTAAAATGTACATTTAGACTAGGAAAAATTTCTAGTAGCAAGACAATTGACATGTGAAAATTGCGGATGACTAATCCTATAAAATGAGTGACATCTGGTAGTAGACTTGAGTGACAAATAGACTAAAGAATTAAGTGACATTTGGCAGCTTAAAGAGTGGACATGTGTCTTACTTGTTTTCATGACAAGTGTCCTTAATGAAAGAACACTCATACTACACCATGTGACCAACACATTCAGCTCCATTGTAATGCTTTTGCTATACTCTTTCCCTCTCCTTCCTCTCATAGCCGAATCCTCACCTCATCCACACCTTTGGATTTTTACTCTAAATTTTGCCCATCACCACCTTAAAACCTTTGTCAATTTCTTCAGAAAGATAACTATATATTGATATCAACTATATATTGATATGTTCTACTTGTCTCTGCTGAAACTCATCATATTCCCTCATTGTTCCTGAGATGATCTTGCATGCATGTGAGGCAAAGCAGGCTTGATACATTGAGGTGGCATTTAAGTTGAACAAGTAAGTGAAATACTGATCTTTGTGGCATGTGTTAGCAGAAATTGTGATGACTGATTAGGGATGGATTGAATGTGGCATTGATGTTAACATTATGTTAGAAAATGATGAATGAAAGGGGTACCTTCTATTCTATTTTGGATGCATGAAAACACTAGTTTATGGGTTGTTATATGGATGATTTAAGTTGGGATTTGAAGTATACTTGATGATGAATTCATACTAGAGATGTAACACCCATAAACCCCCTGGGAGGATATACGGATGCCACACAAAACAATACTGAAACAATCTAAAACATGCTAAAGCATTTCCAGAAATAACATACATTTCATTTCATAGATTAGGTCATATTTAGAACATAACATAGACATGGTACTTATCACATACAAGCCTTAAAATCCAAATCCAACCTATATTAAGGTTATTACAAACCGTCAAACAAAATACAAATTCCAATATATCTTATTACATTAAATACAACTTAAAAACAAACTGAACATTTCCAAAACAAAACACAATATCCTTGGCCACTGTGGTTGTCTTTATCTTAGTCTTTAAACCTTTTTATCAGAACCTACATGAAGGCAAAGCCACTGTGCTAAGCATAAAGCTTAGTGGGGAAATAACTAAACAAGATATAAATTGGTGACTGTTTCTAACAATCGTCTAACATTCACATATACAGAATCTGATCACATCTCAAGCAATCTTTAATTGTTTGTATTAAAGCGTAATCCAATCAAAATGTATCTCAAAACATAATATAACATATCAAAACGGGTTATATTGGCTTCAGAGAAAAAATTACAAGTATCAGAACAGAATACCATAATATCGTAACAGAACTTTAAAGTATCATAATAGAACTTGACTGTATCAAAACAGTATATCAGAATAAAACTTAGTTATTTTAGAACAGAGCTTGATTATATCAGAACTGAGCATGTAATAGAATACAAAACAACTTAGCTTGCTAATCCTTTTTATAGAAGTGGGTAATGGGACTAGAATAGGATACCCATATTTTGTATTTGAAATGGAAGAGACTTAAGTCTCTGAAATAGAAGACACAGAAGTGTTTAAAATCAAAAGACACAGAGTGTCTAGTACAAAAGACACCAAAGTGTCTAGTCACAGAAGAAACCTTAGTGTCTGGTTACAGACGCATCTACAGACCCTTCTAGGCATGCCTATTTACCGACAACTAGGACTTGGCAGTTTTAAAACAAAACATTTCAGATTTCAAAATCACATGCAAAAGATGTAGCATAACATATGTCTTTATTCCATTTTTCTCAAATTGAACATATCCATTCACATCTAATAACTTAACATACCTCATGAACATAAACATTTTCAATACTGTACCAATAAAAGCATTATGTATTTACACATTACATATAATTACACAAATTCCTAATTCACAAACAATCATATTGAATTCACATTACATAAATCCTTTGAAACACTTTTGTGTTCATTAAGGACACATTCATCCTTGAACATACCATACATTTCAACATTAGACAAATTATTTACTAACCACACATTCCTTAAGTAATTACCTCAATTAACATTCCATAACTAAATTAACTTTTTTCGCAATTACTCTAACTTAAATTTAATTTCATTTCACACCTTAATCAAATCCAATTAAGTCCTAATGTACTAAATAAAATGACCTATCCTTATATAGTTCAACAATTGCATAAAACAAAGCTTTTCACCTTCCTAACCATTTCCCATGATCTTGGAATGAGTGAACCAAAGGTTCACTCACCCATAACCTTCAATTCGTTTCCAAAACTTAACTTCTTCATTTCCATTCGACAAACCTTCACTAAAGTCCATCAATTTCACTTCAATTCTACCTTATTCATGCTTCAATACCTTATCAAATTTATGTCCAAACTAATTCAAAAATCATTCATTAAGCATCTCACAATCCATGATCTTTCAAGTATCAACATTTAAATCAAAAGCTATCAAACAAGTATCATGTTCTAGACCTTAATTCATCATCAATTCAATACATATTTAATCCAATTCAAGCATCAAACAATTCATATTATGGCATGAAATCAAGTTTAACATTTCTTTACCTTCTTAACTTCAAAGTTCTACTCGAAAGAACAAGCTAATCAAACCCTTCATGCAACCAACACAAGTCCAAGATCAAGGTGCAAATCTTAGCATCAAGAAGACAACATAGAAGATAACATAATCTACTTCCTTGATGCAGTATCTAGCAAGGATTTCAAGTGATGATGATCAAAAATCAAGAAAAAACTCTAAAAGTTGAGAGGGAGTGAGAGGTTTTGGTGGTGAGAGTAGTAAGAAATTAGTAGAAACACTAAATGAACTAGAGTGATTCAGCTCTTGTTTTGCAAGGTGTCCTAACTTTGAAGGGACAGATGTACTTCCATGGTGTGACCTACATGGCAAACATAAAAGTGAACCACTTGTTTCCTTATCATGCTGCCAAATGCCACAACTCAATTAGGCCATTTGATTATTGCTGCCGCTTGTCAATTTATTAACTATTCCATTTATCACTTAATTTTCCATGCCAAATGTCACTAATTCATAGGCTTAATCATCAATTTTCCATGTACCAACTTATCTTGCCACTTGACATTTTCCTAGTTCAAATGTGCATTTTAATACCAGAATTCTGTAATGGTATCAATTAATTCCAAATCACTAAATATAATCTATTAGATCAAAATTCTAGATATATAAAATTCATATTCAAATCATAGCATAATTTTAACACCTATAACATATGTACTTTCATGAACATGTAACATTTCAACTATGGTACAATTTGGGGCCTCACAAGAGATAGATGCTATTGAAGTGTTATCAAATCTGGAAGAGTTAGGGCTACATGTATTATGGTATAAAATGAATGGTAATGAAACAAATGAGCATATTTTTGTGAGATTTAATATAATCAATATGAAAGCTAGGCTAGCATGAAATGAATTAGCTTTAAAAGACATGAATTCTGGAAAAATTCAAGTGGTAGTGATGTCTCTAAGTATTTGAAATTTGCATAGAATTGAGGGAAGAAAGACAGTAGACGATCGTGGAGCTCAGTGCACGATTGTGGCCTGTTGCACAAACTTATGTCATGATCTTGGCAAGGTCCCCCACAATTGTAGGCCTAGTTTTGGAATGTTAATTTTAGCCTTGTGTACATGATGAACCAGTTAAGGAAAATTCACTCTAAATTAGTGTATTTGGACTTAATTATGGCTTAGAATGAACTTAGATTGTTACTTGATTAATTGGTTAAGAGCTTGATAAGTTTAGGTTGTTAATTGATGTCATAACTTAAAGAATGTACTGTTTTGGTGTCAATGTAACGCAATCTGGAAATTATGATGTGATGAAGGAATAAAGATGTTCTTATGAATGCAAACATAATCTTAAGGAAATGAGTAATGTGTATTAGACATTAATGAATGAGAATTGAAGAAGATGAGGTAATTGTGAATGAGAATTGGGCAATTATATGATTATATATTACTAGAAAATTTTGTTGAACCTGTGATTGATGAATTTGGAGTAAATCAAGCTTAATTAAAGAATAAACTTGATTGCAAACTAGTTGTATACAAGCTATAATGTTTGAATGGTCAAGATATTTGTATAAGAGTACATACCCAGAAAGTCAATTCATCATGAATTGAAACATGACACATATACATGTGCATGATTTTATATTCATATGTTTAAACAAATTAGTGATTTATGAACTATGTGTCTATTGCATGATGATAGATGCATAAGGTGATTGTCAACATCCAGACATTGCCAGAATATCGAGGTAATAGCTTTTTTAGAGCGAATTTGATACCTTGAACATCGAGGTAAATGAGTTTACACATCAGTTGAATTTTATGTGTAAACTCATTTAAATGTGCTTCTGTATGAATTGTATGTTTAATATGGTGCGTGTGTTCAACTGATGGATAAATGCCAGACTTAGATTCAAGGAGTTTGATATATGTGGCATGAGTATACAGAAATTAAATGAAATGAAAACATAGCATATGAAATGATGCATCTCTTCATATTGAAATGCATGATCAGATAAAGGAGTTGTGACTAGAGTGATCAATATGTAGATAAAAGCTTTAAGCTCAGGATTATGAAAAAGAGCCTCAGGCTTAGATAAAATGGACTTGGTATCCACAGTGGATATAAGCCAAAAATGTAATATCCTGCCTCTTAAATTGTTGAAGGATCTAAAGTGTTAGACTATTGAGTCACATGAGTGACATCATATAGAATGAAATTGGTACATTTGTGACATGATTTTATGATTGTCTTCTTATGCATAAAATTAGCAAACATACATGAATTTTGAGTTAGACAAATTGCACTCAATTAACTTATTCCAAGGTATGAAACTAAAATGAATGTGAAATGAATGTGTGTTTCCAATGTCTTGTACTTTGGTTTAACAATGACAAGAATTGATGAATTGTAATTAGTAACTTGGAATTAGTGAATTAAAATTTAGATTTGCCATAGAGATTAATTAACAAATGACATCAATAATTGAGTGACAAATGGCTTAGATAAATGGGTGACAAATGGTAATATAGTTGCATAACAAATGGCCTAGCATAATTGTGACATTTAGGAACCTCATAAAAGAACATGTGTACTATCTAGGGAGAGGACATGTGGCTTATGTCTTTATGTAACAAATGTCCCTAAAGCAAGAAGAGTCATCTTACACATGGCATGTCTCTAACATTGGTTTTGTTTCTGCTGCTCACTTTTTGCGATGGTTCATCTCTCTTCTCCCTCTCACTACTGAAACTCACTTCTCCTTCATGGCTTAGATTTTCTTCTTTACTTCTGTTAATGATCACTTCAAGAACTATACAAGATCCTGCATAAAGATAGCTAAAATCAGCTATCATCTTTTTGCCTTTATTGAAACCATGATACTTCCATCTTGTACTTGGATGGTCCTGCATGCATGGAGGGCTAAGTTAGACTTGATGAATTGGTATGGAACTTGAGCTAAATAAGTAAGTACGTACCGATCTTTATGGCATGTTATAACAGAAATCCTATGATAATTGAATTGGGATATATTACATGTTGAGTTAATGATGAAATGAGTGCTGGAAAATGATGCTTGTATGATAGTTTCTGTTTTAGTTTTTGATGCATAAAAGAACATAATTTTTGAGCTACCAAATTAATAATTTAAATTAGAATTGTGTATGGAATTGATGAGGATTTGAAGTATAATTAAGAGATAATTGAGGTATAAGTAATGGACTATGATGAAGATGTGATAAATTTGGTATGACGATGCTAAAAGCTGGAAAAAAATTAAAGGAACAGGATTTGAACCTTTGGTTCACTCATCCCATGATCGTAGGAGCTACATAAGCTCCTTCCCACGATCGTGGGCAATGCTTTAAAGTGAAAAAAAAAGTGTTTTATGTGATGGTTAAACCATATAAGGATAATTTGCTTTACTTTGGTGTATTAGGATATGATTAGGGCTTGAAATGAACTTAGAAAGTTCCTTGATTAAGTGATTGATAAGTTTAAGTTGTTAATTGAGGTTATAAATTAAGGAATCGATTGTTTGATATCAATGTATTTAAATTTGGGAAGTATGAGTAATTAATGGTATAAAGATGTTCTTATGAATGCAAATGTGATCAAAGGATATAAGTAATGAAATAGATATGGTTGAATGAGAACTGGGAAATTATGTGAATATATAATGCTAGGAAAGGACTGATGAATGTATGAATGATGAATTGAGATTAATCAAGTTTACTTAAGGCATAACCTAATTATAAACAAGTTATATACAGGCTATGATGAATAAATGATCAAGATTTATGAAAAAGGAGTAATATCTGGGATAACCAATTGGGCATGCATTAAAACATTATATATATAAATGTGTGTGTGTGTGTGTGTGTGTGTGTGTGTATTACTGGATCGTTAAGACAATAGCATATCTAGAGTGTACTGTGAGTTAACCTAGATATTTCCTCACTATGATTGACTTTGTTTGTGGTTAATGTCAATTACTAAATTGTTATTAATATAATTATGATAATTCTAGACATTGTTGGTCAGAGCTTGATATTTGGGATTGTACTGGAAGTGTTTATAAATGGAATACAATTTGAAATGTGTTCTCAACTAAATGTTGAATACTAGACTTAGATTCGATGAATGTGATAAATGTATTTGCACATTGAATGAAATTAATTGATAACATATTATGTGAAAGGATGCATTCCGTCACATGAATATGCATGATCAAATAGAGGAGTTGTGACCATAGTGACCAACATGAAAGAGCTTAAAGCTCAAAATATGTACAAAGAGCCACAAGCTTAATTGTTAATGTGATTGGTATCCACAAAGGGGAACGGGACAGTATCTAAAGTGAGCCTAGTATCTACAAGGGATACGGGACAGTGAATAAGCACTCGGTCACAACAAAATAAAAGTGAAAGTGGAGTCTCATGTGTATTTGCATCTATATCTTTCCATGTATTCATGAGATTGATTGCGAATGATTGCGGAGTTAAGTTGATAAATGATATGCAATACTTTTGTACATATTGATGATATGAAGGATTGAGATGAATGGTTGCATTATTCTGAAATGATTATAAGAAGTATTTGTATTCGTAATGTGCTCGTTGAAACATTATGTATAATGTGATATATGGAATTTGATTCTGAATGAGGTGATATACTAATTGAAATGTGTTATATACTTGAGATGTTTATGTTCTGTTTTGAGGAGCACATCGATGATGGTTCACTCACTAAGTTCGCAAAACTCATCAAAATTGTGATGTTGATTTTTAGGTTCAAAAGAGACCTAGCTAGTCTAGTTAGAATACAACTACTGCAATTGGACATGAGTTAGTGGTCGGGATTAGTTGTACCTACAGAGGCTTTTACTTATTTTTGTATTGCAAGTTGTGTCTCTCAAATGTTATGTAATGTACATGTGAATCTGAAGTGTAATGACATTCATGACTGAATATGTTCGAAAATAAAAAATGGAACAGAATGATTGTGACTGAAAATGATTCTGAATGAAATGATTCAAAATGAAGATTTGAAATGCTTTTGTTATACGAAACCTTAAAATATCGAAATGTGACCGTCTTAATGTGCTAGTCTCGTAGAGTATGTTCTCGAGCATCCTTTGATATGTCGGGCATATGCTCTATAGGAGTGATATGTTACATATTTACAAAATATGATCTCAGTATCCATAACATATATGGGACAGTAAATTGGGTTGATAGGCACTTGGTCACAACAAACAAAAATGAAAATGAGACACACTTGCATTTGCATATACATCCCTACATGTATTACATGATTGAATTGAAATGAATTATTAAATTGTTTTGAATTAGTGAATTACAGTTGAAGTTAACGGCCAATGTGCTGTGACATGCAATGCTCGCTTACATGATATGCGTGTGGAAGTATGATAAACTTTGATATACTTGTTTTTGTGATTTGACTTGAGTGAATACATCGATGATGGTTTACTTATTGAGTTTGCAAACTCATCAAAATTGCAATATTTTTTTCATGTTCAAGGGAGTTCTAGCTACTAAGGTGATATATTAGAACTCTAGTACTTGCATTTTAGGGACGAGAATGACTTAAAGGTTTGGTCAACTAAATATGAGAAGTCTATGTAGAGTCTTGTGTATTAGCATTCCATTTCATGTCCTATTTTTGGTATTGAGATTGAACTTAAAACAAAATGTTATGTAAGGGATATGTGGATTTTGAATTGTAATGACATGTGACTTTTATGTTTATGAATGAAATGGGAAGAAATGAACTTTTAAAATGTCTATGATATGCTTAATGCCTTTAATGAGTTAGATTGATTGTTCTAATGTACCATTTTCATAGAGTATGTTCTTGAATATCCTCTGGTATATTTGGGCTTATGCTCTATGGGAGTGGTATATTACAACTTCACTTTTTGGTTTGCTTTTAAAGTTAAAGCAATAATCACAATAATCTTTGAATTCTTCTCAAATAATTGATCAATCAACTTTTTTCAACTCCAAATTTTACGGTTCTTTAATAGAGGGTTTTAATCCCTTCTCCTTTCTTCTGTCAATTTCTTCAAAAACTTTCTTCCTCAACAAAGGTTCATTAATCTCTAAGTAGGCTACTTATTCTTTCTTTATGGGGTTATCACCATCTTCCTCCATGTTGCAACAAGATAGCTCCAAGAACAAAGTCCTATACAATTTCTGAAACTGTACATTAATGATATTAATAAAATAGTAAGTATCATCATGTTTAAGGGAATGTCTCATGTCATTAGATATTTTAAAGGTAGCCCTTTTTTCCATAACCTTAAGCACTCATTTTCCATCGCTAACATCAATAATGGCTCTAGTAGTGGCTAAGAATGGTTGGCATATAATCAATGTTATCTGTATATCCTCATCCATATCTAAGATCCCAAAGTCAACTGGGAAAATGAATTTATCCAATTTAACAAACACATCATCAATAATAACCTTAGGATACTTAATTGATCAATCTACTAACTGAATGTGCATCCTGGTAGATTTTGGTTCCCTTAATTTAAGTTTCTTGAACAATTTATAGGGAATTAAGTAAATATTATCCCCAAAATTAGCAAAAGTTTTTTTAATTAACTCCTTGGATCTTTAAGCTTATCGAGTGTCTTATTTCGTGGAATTGCCAAACACTTTTAAACCAATCTCACCATAGCCAAGTTCTCCAAATTTCTCTTGTTAAATGGCAACTCCTTTAAGAACTTTACATATTTTGGCATTTAAAAAAGTGCTTTAATAAAGGGTAAGTTAATTTGTAGTTTTTAAAAAGTCCAAGGAATTTATCAAACCGCTCATGTATACAATCTTTCTTCAACTTAGTAGGATATAGGATGGTAGGCTAGAATTTTTTGACTTTTAGAGGATGCTCAAAGTTTTTAGTTTTCTTTTTAACTCCTCTTGTCATTCTCTTGCTCACTTTGGTTCTTGTTTTCAACTTGTAAATTCTTTTTGCTACTAAAGCTGATTGCCTTCACATGTTTTTTAGTATTTTTTTAATGCTACCAAACAAAATCCTATGTTGTCTTTCTAAAATTAGCTTTGCAAGATGGCCAATCTAATTTTCCAAGTTATGGATATAAGCCCCTTTATTCCTAGATAAAGTTTCATTAGCTTGAAATCTAACCTTTAAAGTTTGGATAAATTTAGTTATAAGGTCTTCTAAGCTTAGCTTCTTTTCTTAATATGGGTGTTATTGAAGTCTTGGTTTATTCCATTGTTGTTCTTAATTTCTCCAAAAGAAATTTGTGTCATTATTCCGTATAGAATTATATGTATTATTGTATAAATTATTTTAGTGTCTAGGAATATTTCCTATGTAATTAATATACTCATGCTTTTCTATAGCCTTCATTGATTGAAATTCTCAGCTAGCAGACCCTAATCCACACACCTCACACTCTAACTGTAATAGTCAATTTTCAAACCTACTGAAGGATTAGCGTGTTAAATTAATTAGTCATATGAATTACATTATATTATAATGAATTCGGTGCATTTAGAATATGATTCTTATTATTTCATTCACATGCATAATATAGGCATCCATATATGAATATTGATATAGAAAAAAAATTGCACTCAATTGACATGTTCCAGGGTATGAAAGTTCCTAAATAATTGTGACATGATTATGTATTTCTAATGTCTTGTATTTTGATTTGCCAATAGAAAGAATTGATGGATTGCTATTAGTAATTTGGAGTTATTTGTTACAATTGGAAAATTGATGGAATAATATGTACATTTAGACTAGGGAAATTTTCAAGTAGCAAGATAATTGACAAGTGAAAATTTAGGATGAATAAGCCTATAAATTGAGTGACATATGATAGTAGAATTAAGTGACAAATGGCCTAAGTACTAAGTGACATTTGGAAGCCTAAAAAGAGGACATGTAACTGGCCTGGACACTTGACAAGTGTCTTCTCCACTCACACCACACAACACACATATGGCAGAATCTCTTCATTTGTGGTTTCTACTGAAACTCTCTCCTTCTCCTCCCTCTCACTACCAAAAATGCACTTCCCCCTTACATCTCTATGTTTTGCCTAAATTTTGTTCAATTGTCACACCAAAATCCATGCAAAAATCCTTCATAAAGATGGTTTTAGAAGTAAAACATTATTGAATTTGTTGTCATCTTCTTGTCTTTGCTGAAACTATCCTACTCCCACCTTGTTCATGTGAGGCAAACAAGGCTTGATACATTGAGGTGGCAATTGAGCTAAAAAAATAAGTGAAATACTAATCTTTGTAGCATGTGATATGATGAAAGATTAGGGATGGATTGAATGTAATGTTGATGTTGAAGTTGTGCTGAAAAATGATGGATGAATTAATTTTTTGTTTTGTTTTTGAATGCATGAAAACATAAGTTTATAGGCTATTATATGGATGATCTAATTTGGGATTTGAGGTATAATTGATGAGCAATTCATGCTAAAGATAGGTGTTATTAAGATTTTGTCAAATCTAGAAAAGTTAGGATTGCATGTATGATGGTATAAAGTGAGTGGTAATGAAGCAAATGAGTAGATTTTTATGGGATTTAATGTAACCAATATGGAAGATAGACTAGCATGAAATAAAGTAGATTTACGGAAAAATTCAAGTGATAGTGATGTCTCTAAGTATGTGAAATTCGTCGAGAATTGAGGAAGAAAGACTGTGCATGATCGTGGCCTGTTGCACTAGCTTTTGTTACGATCGTGGCAAGGTCCTCCACTGCCGTGGGCCTAGTTCTGAAAAGATAATTTGTATTTTGTGTACATGTTGAACTAGTTAAGGAAAAGTCACTCTTAAATGGTGTATTTGGTCTTGATTAAGGCTTGGAATGAACCTAGATTGTTGCTTGATTGATTGGTTAAGAGCTTGACAAGTTTAGGTTGACAATTAATGTCATAACTTAAAGAATGGACTATTTTAATATCTATATATCCAACTATGGACATTGTGAGTTGTCAAAGGAATAAAGCTGTTCTTATGAATGTAAACATGATTACAAGGATGTGAGTAATGTGTATTAGGCATGAATGAATGAGCATTGAAGATCATGAGGTAATTTTGAACAAAAATTGGGTAATAGTATGAATATATATTGCTAGAAAAGTTTGGTGAATGTATGATTGGTAAATTTGGAGTAAATCAAGCTATAATGTTTGAATGGTCAAGATATTTGTAAAAGAATACATACCCGAAAAGTTAATTGAACATGCATTGAAACATGACACATACATATATGCATGATTGTGTATTCATATGGTCAAACAAATTAGTGATTTGTGAAATATGTGCATATTACAGGATGAAATATGCATAAAGTGATCATCAATATCCAGACATTTCCAGAACATCAAGGTAATAGCTTATCTGGAGCATATTGTGAGTTAACTTAGATGTGTAAAGCCAATTATATGTGCTTCTATATGAATTGAATGTTAATATGAAATGTGTGTACAACTGATTGATAAATGTCAGACTTAGATCTAAAGATCTTGATATAAGGCATGAGTATACTGAAATGAAAACATGGCATGTGAATGATGCATTTTATCACATTGAAATGTATGATTAGAAAAGGAGTTATGACCAGAGTGACCGAAGTGGAAAAAGAGCTTTGAGCGTAGGATTGTGAAAAAGAGCCTCAGGCTCAGATGAAACAGACTTGGTATCCACAATGGATATTGGCCAAAAATGATCTTAGTGTCCACAATAGATACGAGACAATAAATTGGGTTGATAGGCACTTGGTGATAACAAAGTAAAAATGAAAATGGAGACACATTTGCATTTGCATATACATCCATATATAAATCAAATGATTAAAAAGAATTATATTATTAAATTGTTTTGAAATAGTGAATTACAATTGAAATAAATGGAGGATCTGTTATGATATGCAATGCTAGCTTACATGATGTACTTGTTGAAGTATGATAAAATATGATGTGGTATTCAATACTGGATGGTTTGATATGCTTATTGAATTGGGTTATAACTTGTTTTTGTGATCTGACTTGAGTGAATACGTCGATGATGGTTCACTCACTGAGTTCACAAACTCATCAAAATTGTAACGTTATTTTTTTCAGGTTCAAGGGAGTTCTAGCTACTAAGGTGATACAGTAGAAGTGTACTACTTGCATATTAGGGAAAAGAATGGCTCAAAGGTCTGATTAGCTGAATCTCAGAAGTCTATATAGATGTCTTACATATTAGCATCCTATTTCATGTTATATTTTTGGTATTAAGATTGAACTCAAACGAGTGTTGTGTAAGGTATATGTAGGTTGTTAATTGTAATAACCTGTGCTTTATGTTTATAATTGAACACTTATAATGCTTGTGATATGTTTGATGCCTTTAATGAGTTAGTTTGATTGTCTTAATGCACCATTTTCATAGAGTATGTTTTTGAATATCCTCTGGTATGTTCAGACATATGCTTTGTGGGAGTGGTATGTTACAGCAACATTAGAAATAATTGAGAATTCACTTTTAATCCATCTATCTTTTTTGCTTAAAGTTTTATCTTAGCTTTCCATTGTAGTAATTACATCTATATCATAAATTTCAACTAGCTTGCTAGGTTTTGCTTGAGAAGAACTTCACTTATACTTGTTCACTACCATATTGTTAATAAGATCCTAAGATGGTTATTGTGTTTTACTATTAAAAGTACCCCTATTGCTGCATTTATATACCTAGTTGTTTGATTGATCCTATTGTAAAAAGTGTTAATTTGCATCAATGGCTTTAAACCATGATGTTTTTATGTCCTTAACATCTCTTTAAAACTCTTCCATGTATCGTAAAGGGTCTTTGAATCAATCTAATAGGAAAAGTTTTCATTCTTTAATTTAGTTTGAAATAATCTGACTAGAAGAAGAGATTTCAATTTTCATTTAGGCAGTCATAGCTAGTGGTTAGTACTTCGAAAGAAATTTTAGTCACCTAGTTCCATATGGTGATGGATCCTCTAGACAGTGAATTTAACCATTACCTGGTTCCTCAATTGGAATGGAAATAATCTCAATCCTATTATGTCACTAATGGAACCATTGATCTTAAAGTTATTATAAATCTCTAGAAAATTGGCTATGTGCACATTGGTATCCTCATCCCATAGCCCATCAAATTGGACATACTATTGTACCATCTAAAAAATGTTTTATTTAATCTCAAAGTTTTCTTAGAAGCATTTGGCCTCACAATGCTAGACTCCATCCTAATCAAGTTTGGCCTAGTATAATCAATCATTTTCCTTAGCTAATCTGCTATGATTTTTGATCCTTCAATCTCAATCTAATGCTCCAAGTCCTCATTCTATATATTGATCTTTCTATACTTTTGTAAATTAGCTCCCCTGGAAATTTATAATAATTGTTCTCTTAATTTCTAGATCTTCTTAACCAAGTTAGATGGATTTCCTCAAGTCATAAACTAACCTAAAGACTTGTAGAATTGGTAAAACATATGAGTTAATAAAATAATTCAAAAATTAAAAATAATAAGTAAAAGGAACTAAAATAATAAATAATGATCAGATTAATAAAAATAGGTTTTCCTAATATTATAGTCCCTACAAATGGCACCAAAATCTTAATATGAAATTTTCCATACGCTATAGATCTTTAAAGGAAAGTACACCTATGAAACTATGGTATAATAATCCCACAGAGATTAAATTATTTAACCAACAAAATAGGGTGATGATTTAATTAAAATGTGAAACTGAACTAAGTTTAGCATAATTAATGACCAAGAATGTAAATCACTTAAAGATTAACAAAATCAAATGAGCAGTATATTATGAATCCCTTTAAGATTTCTTAACTAATAAACCTTTATCATGAAATTTAGTTAAAGGTCATTGACCCGTGGAAATTCCTATCTTATGTCAATATCTTTCTCTATATTATAAACACCTAATTTTAGATTTATTAATTAAAATCTCTTTCAAGTTAAAGCCCATAAGATTAATAGATTTGTGAAATTTACTATTAGGTTTAACCTTAATCTAGAAAATTTATGTCGATTTATCTCTAAGTTTATAAACAAATCCTTTTAATTATACTAGATCTATTCGTACAAAGGATTTGTCAATATAAAGTGCATTAAATAATACACAAAATAAGATCCTAAAAATATTAATGTAAGATATAATCAAAACACACAATTTAATCTAATGAACCAAAAATCAAATTGCATCAAATAAATAATCAAATCATAAAGTCCATCCTAAAGTTCTTCTTAACTAGTCACTAAAAAAATTTGGTTTATAAAAATAAAAACATAATCAAAGATTCAAAAGAAGAATTAGAAATAAAATAATTCATTATATATTTATCCGTTTTCTCTAATAAAATCCATTAAAACTTCTATGGAAATATGCTCATTATTCAAAACTTGGAGTTAATCTTCACTTCTATGCTACATTAAGGTTTAGAACTTTATTTAAAAATCGAACTCCTTTAGTTTACCATCTTAATTTCCTTTTATACTTTGAAATTAGGATTTCTTCACTAAACATTGTCACCTACACTATTATGTACAATGATTGTGTCCCTTAATATCACTTTAGAACTTAATAATCATGCAAAAACATGACACCATCAACTATACAATCTGTAGACACGATCGTGTCCATGACCACTTGGGCTTTTTTACCTCAATACGAGTGAAACAACATCCTTCAAACTTGTATATGGTTTAAAAAATTTACAAAACCCTTCACAAGACTAAACCTAAGTCTTACATGGGCGTGTCCTTGAAAAACTTCAATTATCTAGTTTTCTACCTCGATTCCACCTAACTTATTCTCCTTTTGATCTATGAAGGCAATTAATTCCTAAAAATATTAGGAATAAGTACCAAAATGATAAAAATAAACTAAACTAACAAAAAATAATAAATATTATTTTAAAAATAGTCTATTAAGTGTTTATCAACTGCTTAAGGAAAAACTCATCCAAGAATTTTACCATAAAAGTAGATTTCTAAAAAGCATATGATTATTTATATTGGAGTTTTTTTTAATTAAGATTATGAAGGCTTTGAACTTCACTAGTTAATTCATTTAATTGATCACACAGTACATTACAACTATCTTTTATGGAATCCTAGTCAATGGTGAACCAACAAGGGTGATTGAGGAGCTAAGAGCCTTAGAAAAGGATGCCCATTGTCTTCATAACTATTAACCCTAGAAATAGAGGTGGTGGTGAGATTAATAAAAGGGCATGATTAATTAAGACCACCACTTCAAATTTCACTCCAAGTGTAAATTTTTGAGAATTTTAAGTATATCATTTGATGATGAGTTTGTTGTTTTATTAAAAGAAAATCCTAGTTCGATAAGCTTAATAATGACTACCCCCATCCTATTATACTCCTTATCTGGATTATACATTAATAAGCAAAAAAAGTAAGCTAATTAGGTTTTCTACTGTAGGACACATTATAGATTGACTTGCTTAAATATTAGGCATTAAACATTCCAAGCCTCTAATCACGTACTTAGGAGTGTGATATGTGCTTACTTGTTGATTCATTCAATCAAGCACACTCGTTGAGTCATCTTTTTCAGATTCACACTCAATTGTCTTCATGGAACAATAAGTAGGACTAGAGCAAATAGAAGACAAAAAAATGCATAAAATGAACAGTATAAGCCCAGGCATGACAAATAAGTCATGGCCGTGGAACTCATCTCATGCCCATGAGAAGTTTTTCATGGGCATCACACCTATGTAAGGAAGGCTCATGGCTATGAGCCTAAACTAGGCCATTTATGGTTATGACTCATCAAGTCACTCTTGTGAATTTTTCCACCTGTCTACCCAAAACCTACTTTTTAATATAAAAGAATATATGATGGCATAAACAAGGATGAATCATTTCAAGTAGTGAGGTCTCGATTTCGGATGAAAAGAAGGGGTAAAACTCTCATCCTTTGAAGGCCCATGGAAGGATAGACTTCCCGAAACTAGTTTGGAGGTGATATCGATGCTAGAGAGCAAGCATATCTTTTATTATGTTTGTTGTTTTTTTCTCTCTTTGGGAATTGTTTAGGTTATCCTATGCTTGTGGATTTAGGATTTTCATGTATAAATGATCTTTATTCTCATTCTTGATAGATTGTTTATGTATGGGCCCATTGCTAAAATCTTAAATAGAGTTCAAAATCATTGTGTTTGGATGTGGCAACTAATGGTGTGAAATCATTATGGATAACATAATCTTGGTTAAATGACCCGAGCCTATGTGGCTGTTTCCTTGATTAATTTGTTTTCCTAACCTGTAATGTGGCTTTCCAATTAAATCTAGAGAGCTTAGTCTAGGTTGTTCAATAGTTAGGTTTAATTAAAGAACTTGTTTTAACTAAACATGACCTAAGGGAAATTTGGGTTAACGAAGCTTTTTGCTAACCTAGAATTAATAGTTGCTAGGAGAGGTACAAGAATAACAATTCAATGAAGTATGTTTAGTTGTATGTAAGCTGAGATTGAACCGATGATCTGATCCCTAACGCATTTATCACTTTTCCCATTTTTTATTATTTTATTTTCTTTACTTTGATTAGTTTAGTTTCATTTTATTTTCTTATTTGAAAGCCAACAAAAACCCCCTCATAACCTAAAAATTGATTATTTTCATTATAAAAGCTTTACACACACTCTCTGTGGGATCGACTTAGACTTATCACTAGTTAGGAAAGATACTGAATGTGAATGATCATCAACTAAGGCCCTATTCTAAAGAACCTCAACTAGAGAAAGCACTTATGATACTTAAAGATCACAATTTTGTCACACGAGGAGGAAAACAAGGAGTCAAGCCAGTGATAATAAACAAAGGCATTGCTTAGGAGGCTGCCCAAAGGAAGTTCATTTTTTCCTTTACATTTTTGCATTTGTTTCTTATATGCATGTGCATTTTTGGGTTTGTTTGTTTAGTACATGTTTTAAAGTTTCAGAACAAAGATGGAGAGAATCAATCAAACAAATAAACAATTTCTCTTTTTCTATTGCTCCTAGGACTACATAGTCATAATTAGAAAGTGAATTGACTTAAAAAATCCATGGCAACTTGAGCATGTACTTTTACTCATGTGATTGGTTAATATGCATTATATTTAAAAGAGTAGTGAATAGTGGTAGAGACAAGTCAGTGAGATTTTGGCCCTTTATAAATTGACACATCTATATCAGTCTCACTATCTTCTGTTTATGTGTGATCTTCATGACATGTACATCCTAACTTTTTTTTTATTTTCTATTCAAGACCACATTTCTATCATATACGTGAACATGGAAATGATATAGGCAATTTTTGTTTCATAAGCTACATTAGTCAAATAGCTTACCTTTTAGTATGCATTTTCCCTTTGAAAAGCTCTCTTGAGTTTTATTAGCCTTTCTTTTTGTGCTAACCACATTGCATGCTTTAAACCTAACCAAATGTCTTACTTAAGCCATAAAGTTAGTGGAGCATTTGTTGATTGTGGATAATTGTAGATGCACAAAAGTATAAGTGTGTGAGTGTGTACATATGTAGGTTGGTTATAAGTGTTGGAATGTCATTTTATCTCTTATCAATGAATTTCAATGTTAATGAAACTTTTTTCAATTTTTGAAAAAAAGAAAAAGAAAGAAAAAGAAAAAGAAAAGAAAAAAATGTTTAAATGAAAGTATCAAGGAAGAAATGTAATTGTTTTGAAAAGTTATTTATAATTAGCCTTTCTTCTTAAAGTTGTATGGAATGGGTTACGAATCACACGTGCCCATGGTCTTCTCCAAAAATCCTCCCCCATTTCTGCCTCGAACATTTCAGAAAACTGACACTTACATCGCAACAACGCTTCTGACCCTTCGAGTAATGCTCCACGTCTCTCATGCAAAGCACCTTGCTTGGACTACAACCGTCGGCTCTCCAATTGATGGTTCTCTAACCTCTTTTCCATTTTTCTCCTTACCGATGCCTCCTTGTCGCTGATGCTTGGTGTCACGTGTGTCGTTGGCATCGTCAGACACCATCCAGTGGCATTGAGTGATGCCCATATGTGGCGTTACACACGAAGCCGCGTCGCACACGACAATCCGATAGGCAATTCTTATTTGTTCATACACAAGGCAATAAACGCATGTAGAAAACACAGGAAACATATATTAAAAAATTCAGAATGAAGATATGGGCATCAAATGATATGAATCCATGTATATTCAAAAGATGCAATATGAAAACGTAACCAGAGACATCTCAACCAGAAACAAATTCAAGGCTTTTTCTCTGATTCACATTTCTATAGATCTTGATCAGTAAACGTAAAACAAAAATTGAGGTTTTATTATAATCAACGAAAGAATAGTTTCGGAGAACGACTAAATCGGTTTCGAATAAAGAACAACACCTGAAGCACAACATATTAATTTGTATCAAAATCAACAAGAACCAAGCATCGAATACAAGTGAAACAATTAAAGAAGGCTCTGATACCACTGTTGGAATCCGACCGTGATCTAGTCACGGGTGTAGCTGAAAAGAAAAATTTTCACAAATTCCTAGTCGATCCTGATAATTGAATCAACTTGAATAAAACATAAAACGATTTAGAAATCTTACCTTTTTCGCTTTTCTGTTGAAAAATCTTTAAAACTTTTTCCAATTGATCAATCACGAGCTATTCAAGTATCTAGCTTCTGATGGTATCTACAGAGCAATTCTCAAACTAATTTAAAAAGAAGAAGACAAAAGTGTTAGCTTCTAAAATGATCTTCCTTTTAAATAGAAAAAAAATCATAAGAGTATTTTATTAAAATTAAATCTCTTTAATTACAATTATAATTATAATCAAATTCTAATTCTAGTTAACTTAATTTTAATAAAATCAAATATCTCATATTTGATTGATCTCTAAAGTTTCTTAAACTTTATAATTAAATACAACTTAACTAAATTGATTTTCCTTTCACAAATTTCTTTTTAATATGTGACCCATTAGGTTCCTAATAAATGGGTAATGATTATAAATTTTAATTTTAATTTACAATTAGAATTGGATAAATTAAAACTTCTTTTAATTTATCTTTAATTCTCCAATTAAATAATTCATAATAATAAATTATGATTGACGTCCAGCAACATGTCATGATTAACAAAATATCAAGAATGTCAAAGTGATTGACTTAACATGTCTATGTATGACTATAATGTATAATTTAATCATTTCGTCATTCAATATTTTAATTGGACAGCGTATGTATACAATATCTACTCTTATCATCCAATAATATTCGTTCTTGCTAATTAGTAATTGATTTATAATTGAAATTTGAAAACTCATTTTTCAAATATCAATTCAATCTGGCCAGATAATTCTATAAATCATTACTAATCAAGAACCGTAGAATATTCTCTCTAATTACTTTAAAATGACGTATCCTATATTGACTTACTCAACTATCTACATATGGTTCATTTTGTATCCAATTACTACTGACTGAATTATGATTCATAAATATCATCAAAACATAGTAATTCTCATACTAGCTATCTTGGTAATCTCAAGTCTGAGGATCAATTATACAACCATCATTATGAGATAATCTATAGACATAGAAGTAATATTCCATTCAGAATTCTCATAATCGGGTCAGTTCAGAGACTCATTCTCTAATAATCACCTATACATTAGTTTAAGTATCGCTATACTTTAATTTATGAGATCAATTACTTTCTTCATAAGAAAGAAACATAATGTGTGCTAATTTTATCATTCTTCAATATCCAGTCTTGATGAAACTACAACTAGGAACATTTAGGAATAACACATAAGTGTAAATTGAATCTCATAATTATGATCTCATCATAATTTCAATTACACAATAATTATTCTAAAGATTTTGTCTTTAGTATTAAAACATAAAATATTGATTAAATTAATACATAAAGATAAATAAAGCCTTTTTATTAACTGAAAATGATATCATACATTAATTAGCATCTAATTGATTGGCTGCAAGCACATACACTAATAAAATTGACGTAACATGTCTCGAAACCCAATATTCATCAAAGCTTGGAACGTCAATGGTGCGTTGGAAAGGCCTAAAGGCATTACAAGATATTCATAATGGCCTTCATGTGCTCCAAAAGTTGTTTTTTTCTATGTTAGGTGGGTGAATGTGCATTTGATGGTAGCCTGCCTTGAGTCTAACTTTAAGAAAACCTTTGCTCCATGGAGTTCATCGACTGTTGAGATTAAAAATTGATCTTTAATTGTAATAGTGTTGAGAGCCCTGTAGTTGATACAAAATCTTCAAAACCCATCACTTTTTTTTATTGGTAACTTCAAAGACAAAAGGGGACTAATAATTAGTCGGATGATGCCGATAGCCATCATCTTGACAATTAATTTCTTAATTTCACCTTTCTGAAGTGTATGTATCTATATGGCTGAACATGTATTAGGGTTGTGTTCAGAAGGAGTGGAATTTTGTGGTCCGTTGATCTGGGTGGTGGTAGGTGAATAGGATCAGGGAAACCGAAAATGAAGTGTTTTAATAGTTTTTATAAGGAGGAGACAAAGGAGAGTGAAGCATGTGAACTAAAATAATTATAGGTTTGTTGGTTTGGGAATTAGTTTCCATTTTAATATGGAAATATTGAGTTACTGCTTGTGTTTGATGGGTATTTTTGAGAGATCCCTTGTTCCAACTTTTTTGAGCTCTATCCAAAGGGCAGTCAAACAAAACTGGTCCCAATTTTGAAAGCCATTGTACATTTAAGACCAAATCTACCCTATATGTGGGAAAGAGGAGAAGATCTATCAAGAGTTTGGTTTGGTCCACACACAAAGGTGTTTGTTCACACGTTCCTATATATCCGAGCAAGTCCCCATTACCCACTATGACACTCAAGTGAGGAGGGGGTTTAACAGGTAAGTTAAGGTGAGCAGCAAGTTTGGTTTGGATAAAATTGTGAGTAGAATCGTCTTCGATGAGAACTATGACCTTGTGGTCGTTAATAGATCCTGCTAATTTTAGTGTGGAGGGTACAGACTAGCCATGTTACGACCAATTTGAAAGACGAAGACACATAAACATGGAACGACGTAGTACAAGAGTTGTAGGGTATTACATAGCGTTTAGCAATGTTAAAGACAATATATCGTAGGTTTCATAACATTGTAGGTTTTGCAGGGTATTACGTAGCATTTAGCAATGTTAAAGACAATATATCGTAGGTTTCATAACAATGTATGTTATGCTGGAATTATGATCAATGTTATTCTCTTAATTCTCTTCCTTATGTAATCCTCCTTGTCTGTCTTTCTCGTAACCATTTCTGTATCCAAATATTTGTAAACATGTTTCTGTCGACGTTATAATTAATACATAACAATTGGTATCAGAGTAGTCAAATCTGGGATCATTAGTGGTGGAAGGAATAAGAGCAACAGAGTTCAGGAGGTTGGAGGATGCTTTGAAAGGCCTCATGGAAGCACAAAGGCGGCAAGAATAGTTGTTTGTAGAGATGCAAGATAGAAGCGAGAAGTTACTGTCGGAGGTATAAGGTTGAACTGAAAAGCTGGATAAGGATATGAGTGAGCTACGGTCGACGATCTTCATGGAAGGATTTAAACAAGGGGAAGGCAGTAGCCTTTCTAGTTCCCCATTTAAAACTAATCCTACCCCACCTGATAAGGACAACAATGGCGGCTCCATTCAACTGGGGAGGATTGAGTTTCCCTCGTTCAACGATGATAATGTCAAGCTATGGTTGTACCGGTGTCAGCAATTTTTCCAGATCGACCACACTCCTGAGCATATGAAGGTGAATGTTGCCATTTTACATATGGACGAGCGAGCGTAGGAATAGTACGGGTTATTCATCTGAAACCGATTTAAAACCGAGATGGTAGAGTGGATGGAGTTTTACGAAGGCCATTAAACAATGGTTTGATGTTGAGATGTTTGATGACCTAGTAGGCAATTTTAAGGAGTTGCAACAGACTGGGATGGTGTTAGAATACTGTGCCCAGTTCGATCATCATTCCAATCGGTTGGCATTTTTGGAAGATTATTTAGTAGGGTTCTTTGTGAAGGGCCTTAAACTTGAAATTAGGGTAGCATTGAAGCTACACAAACCACAGTAATTACATCATATGTACACACTGGAAAGGAAACAAGAAGCCATATTGACGGTGACAGGAGTTTCCATGTAAAACCGAACACTAACCGCTCGGCCCATGGTCAATGGGAAGCTGCCAATGCCACGCGCTGCATCTTTTCAACGTCAACCAAGTATTGAAGGTTTACTACCCACACCACCCGCCACCCTACATTCTCTAACTGGACGACCATACAAGGCACCACGAGTTGTCAGCAGTAAGGACTTTGATGAGAAACGGGAGAAGGGCCTATGTTTTTGATATGACGAGAAGTACACCTTTAGAAACAAATGTAAGAAGAGGCAACTACAATTTTTTATGGTATCTGAAGATGATCAGGCGATAAAATTAAATAATTCTGCATGGGAGAATCAGGCTGTTGGTAAGGAAGAGGAAGAGTGTCCAATGATATCCAAACAAGCGAAGATTGGGTTTGCAGGTGAGGCTGAATTCAAGCAAATGCGTTTAATAGGGGTTCATTAGTGGAAGCAAATCCATATACTCATCAATAATGGCAGCACCCACATCTTTATCAATATTATGGCAGTGAAAAAAGGTACATGTGAAGTGCGGGAAATTGCACCGATAACAATCATGGTGGATAGGGGTTTGCAATTGCAAGGTACCCAGTGTTATAGAAATTTTGCATGGTCAATGCAAGGGATATCGTTTTGTATGGATGCATTGGTGATAGCGTTAGGAGGCTGCAACGCTGTTTTGGGCGTCCAATGGCTTGTGGGGTTGGAAGACATCTTATGTAATTTTCGAACTAGGATAATGAAATTTCAATAGGAAGGGAAGGTGGTAACCCCAAAGGGAGGTCCGGATAGCAAATCTAAGATCATCTCTAGTAAGGGCCTTTAGAAAACATTACAGGTAGCTGGGAGTGGGCAGTTATTCATGCTTCAATTGTCAACTCCAATTGAGTACCAGTTCCAACAGATGAGATTAACGGAGGAGCAAGGTAGCGTGTTCGATGAAATCAATGTGGTGTTGGCTAATTATGCATAAGTATTTCAGGAGCCGACTCAGTTACCTCCGAATCGCCAGTATAATCACAAGACTGTGCTATAAGATGGAATCGATGCTATTAACGTAAGGTCGTACTGCTATTCGGGGAAGTAGAAGGACATCATTGAGTAGGAAGTTCAGCAGCTCCTAAGGCAAGGGTTTATACGCCATAACTACGGCCCATATGCATCGCCGGTGGTTCTCGTCAAGAAGAAGGATAATTCATGGAGAATGTGCATCGACTATCGTGAGTTAAATCGGTACACGGTGAAGGACAAATTTCTAATACCTCTCATCGAAGAACTATTTGACGAGATGCATGGAGCGAGTTGGTTCTTGAAGCTGGACTTACACTCGAGTTACCATAAGATCTGTATGTAACCCAAAGATATTCCGAAGACAGCTTTTAAAACGCATGAAGGGCATTACGAATTTCTAGTAATGCCCTTCAGTCTGACCAACGCCCCCTCTACGTTACAACGGTTGATGAACGAACTGTTTAAACCTTACCTCCACCGCTTCATTTTGGTTTTCTTCAACGACATCTTAATCTACAGTCCTTCGTTGGCGATGCACGTAGAACACTTATCAATGGCACTTAATACATTGTTGGACAATCAGTTGTTTTTAAGAGGGAACAAATGTGTTTTTGGGGCTCGTTAGGTTGATTATCTGGGCTACACAATTTCGAAAGAAGGGATAGCCACAGATTTAAGGAAGGTGAAAACAATTGAGGATTGGTCGATACCCCAGTGTACTAAAGATCTGTGAGGGTTCTTGGTTATCACTAGGTACTGTCAGAGATTTATTAAAGGTTATAGAACCATGGCGAAACCGTTGACAAAATTGCTCACAAAGGAGAAGGTGGGCAATTGGAGTTGGCAGCAGGAAGAATAGAGAGCATTTGAAACACTGAAGAAGGCGATCACGACTGCTCCGGTATTGGTATTGCCTAAATTTTCCAAAACTTTCGTAATTGAAGCGGATGCGTGAGGCTAGGGAATCGGGGCAATGTTGAAATAGGAGGGGCAACCCATTGCTTATTTAAGCAAATCACTCGCACCAAGACATTAAGGGTTGTCTACATATGAGAAGGAATTCTTGGCGGTCATCAAAGCCATTAAACAATGGCACCATTACCTGACTCTTAAACCCTTCATTGTCCGCACGAATCACCGAAGCCTGAAGTACCTGTTGGAACAATGGTTGTCCACATCATTTCAACAATCTTGGCTACCAAAATTGTTGGGGTACAATTTTAAGGTACAATATCGTAGTGGTAAGGAGAACACAGCTGCAAACTCACTTTTGAGGATTACAAGCATCGAGATGTTGATTGTAACACCCCATTATCCTAGGGTACGCACCGAGATGCCCGTAGGTCATTCCGATACATAGCCTAAGATAAGGGAGTGCTACGTGCGATCACTACAGAACTCCACATGGC
>JANSVA010000009.1:3783659-3830274 GCA_025504915.1 Erythroxylum reticulatum | reverse complement strand
ATATTATAATCCCTTAAATCTAGGGATTATAATTTCCTCAAATTGTATATAAATATTGTACAATCCTCTTGATAAAACACAAAAAAACATATTTTCAAGACTCAATTATCCTCATCATCATTATCATTTAAACTATGAGTTGTGATGATAAGAGAGACAAATGGTTAAGGCAAAATAATAGTCATCATAGTTTAATATGATATGAAAAATTTATCATCATCATCATCATTAATAATAATATTAATTGTTATTATTATTAAGTAGCATCTTTAAAATCTTCAACAGTATCACTCAAGTTAAAAATTCCAATTTGGAGAATCCTATACAAACACATATTCAAACTTCAAAAAAGTAAATCATTTAGTCATAAAAGGAATAATTTGCAAGAAGGAAATTGCATAAAATAAATACTATCTACACACCAACACCAAGAAGATTTTCCAAAAGAGGTACCTATTATCCATGTGACCAAAAAATCAAAGCGGTTTTGACCATCTCTCCAATAGTTTAAAAATCCAAATGAATAGATTTTTAAAGCCATTTCTAGAACGTAGATCCATCCTGGTAAACAAAAGTCAATAAAGTCAAATCCTAATTCTATCATGTCCCAAACAAGTAGAATAAGGGATTGTAACACAAACATTAGAATTAATAAGCAATTGAATGCTTCAGCAATGTATGAGATAGTATATTTGAAAGGACAAGTGAAACGGATAATACAAGCCTACAAAACTCCAATGCATGATCTTTAAATAAGAGCCATTTTTTCGCAAAAAATATCTTATAACGTTAGCATCATTTGGTGTGTGCATCATGCAGTGGCACTAGAACCATAACCCTAGAGTTCAAAGAAACTTATTTAACCTGTATAATGAAATCATATTAATTATCCATCACAATTAATAAATCATGAAAATAATCACATACAAGAATCTCAAACTTTTCTCGTATGTGATTATTTTTTCACCAAAATTTGCAATGAATAGACCATCAGCTTCAAAATATATCAACAGACAACTAAAGCCAATGAGATAAGAACTTAGGTCACCTTGTCCTAGCTTTCAATTTAGCAATACGTGCAACATCTCAAAGCAAATAAATATATATTAGGACAAGCCCTTACCAAAGGTGAACTCCACAATTTGCCACACTTTTTGGGCCGAATTGTTTTCTATATCAAGCTGTAAACAATATTTACAACAAAGATTAGTATCATCAAGTTACCAATCAATCCAAGGAAGTAACCAATACAAACACTTCTTGGTTGTACAAATCTTTTTAACTAAGCAAGGGAATAATCATAAGAAAAATGTCTCTCAAGTATAAACACATCATCTTTCAAGAAGATGTTTGAAGAGAGAGACAAAAGAATTGAGGACTTATGTCTATTTATTTCAGTTGAGCTCAAATATTTATATCTATAAAAGTAGGTCATACAAGAAGCCCAAAATGCCCATGGTTATTAAAAATAAAATAATCTTAACAATCCCTTCAAGTTCGGGCATAAATATTCTCCATATCCAACTTGTTAAAAACATAAGCAACTATATTCCATTTCAGAGCCTTTAGTAAAAAATATTAGTTAATTGCTCTTCTATTCTCGCATAACTTGTAGCATAAGTATTTTTTATGGATAAATTATTCTTACGCACACCCTCATATGAATTGTAATAGATTATTCTAGTGCCCCCCTCGTATGAATTATAAACTAAACAACATATTACAAACTCTACAAAGGAGGACATATAACTTGAACTTGAGAGACATTTTGGTCTTACAAAACACTTATACCATGTCAAGAAACTGGTCAACCTAAGAGCTTATTGGAACTCTCCTACAAATGACTTAATTATCTACTAGTGATAAAACTTCATCACTTAAGCCAACAACAAAGAGAGGGATTGATAAGATTCTTCATAGCGTCAAAAGATAACAATTGATGCTTTTACAAGACTACAAAACTACCATGTACACAATAGACAAATATGAAAGAATAATGCCACAACAACATGGCATTTGGAATCCTAAAAAGCACCCCAAAATATGCATTTCCTTTTATAAATTTATCCATTGGTTAAAAATTCACAATATTTGATATTTGAAACATGCATCATGGTGGGACATAATATTATGTCCACATCGACTTGTAAACAAATAGCATAAAAATCATATACCATTATTGAGCAGATGCAAACACACTACAAATTTTGGGGGACAATGTTGAATATAAGAAATTCAAACACCTAAAAGAGATTTTTCTTATACATATTGATAAAAGAAACAAGGAAGAACTGCAAGATATCAGTTCCATTAAACATCACATGGCACCATACCGTTGTTTCAATAACAACAGCAACCAGATTCAAGATGAGAATAAAGGATATCATGTATCCAAATTTGGCGCTTCGCACAAATGCTTTCAACTTTTCCGAGATAGGTGACCGGTAAATTGTAGGAAACATTTCGAAGCAAGACAGCTGCAAATGTTGCCACAGGGTCAAAATTTTCATTATATTAGTAAAGAAGAGCCTAATGTTGTTACAGTACACAATAGTAACTTACAACATCCTCCTTTTCAAATCTTAGAGCGATTGCATGACATAAATCAGCAAATTCATCAGGGTTGATCTGCATAGAAAAATGTCAAGTCCCAAATATTAAGAGCTATGACAATCATCCAAGATTGACAAATTCATCTCATCCATAGGCATCAGAAACAAGAACTTACAGCAAAGTGTAGAACATATGTGAATTGACAACATGGGCATGAATTTCATATCATATAGTTATGTAACTAATTCCTTAGGATAGAATTCTGAAACATTAGCAAGAACTCAAATTCCATTATCTTGAAACAAACTCCAAGTAAAGCAACATGCTCCAAACTCCATACATAATAACTAAGAAAATATTTGCACCTAGTCATGCTAATGCAGCTTAGTAACAAAGAATAGAAGTAAAAGGAGTTGCACAGAGGATGAGTAACAAAAGAACTCTAGAAGCTTAAAGGTTAGAATAAGTCAAACATTATCAAAGCTCAGATTATTGTTGACATCCTCAAAAGAATAAAATAGCTAAACAACATGTTGGATTGAGGATATAGTTTTGACGATAATAAAATACAATAGTTTTGACAATGATAAATGCAAACTATTAATAATAAATCACATGTCATAGTTGACATTGTCTTATATTCAGCTTCTACATTGAGATGAGCCACCACATATGCTCTTAGTTTTCCATATAGTAGATTTCCTATCACAAACACAGCAACCTTAAGCAGAAAACATTTATTCGATTGTGAACCTACATATTTACTGTGTCCATAATTATGATACCTGAGTTCTTGTTTAAAGCCATTTCCATGATTGGTAGTACTACCTCCCAATACTCAACACAAAAGTCAAGTCCAGTTTCAGTAAGGTACAACAAATTGCTACTGCAATATCTGCATAATATGCCTTCCCCTAACGTAAGTACAAGAGACATTAGGATCCATAAGACTGAGTATGGGGTTTGTTTAAATCCTAATAATTGTTTCTCCAACAAATGAAGAGCATATTTCCTTTACGAGAGGTAAATACTCTTCTAAGATTATACCACCTTAATGCCTAGAAAATATTGTAAAGGTTCAAGATCCTTGGTTGGAAATTGTTGTTGCAAGTAGATCTTTAACTTGGAGATCCCAATTGAATAATCTCTAGTAAGTGCAACATTGTCCACATAAAGAGTTAACAGGAATGAGTTGTGATTCTTTCCTACTTTGTATAGTTCTTGTATAGTTTCCTTTAATTCATACAATGTTCGAAAACATCACTATTTTAGGATTTGTATCTTTTTAAGATTTCCTATTTAGTTAGGATATCACATGGTCATAGGATCCCATTATTTTTTTCGTTGCGAATTGTTAGGGTGACATGGATATAACTAACCCTCTTGTACAATTGTAAATAAGCAAAGGAAAAAATATTTTTCAATAAGACGTACATCCTTGTTTATATACACAAGGTGTCCAAAGTAAAAAAATGAATGAAAAGTTTAACCAAATGCCTTAATCATAGCCCGCTAATAAATCCTATAATTACAACCCACAATTAAAGGAATAACAGAGGGCTGAAGTGCATATTTACAACACTTTCTGACAGTGTGGATTAAAGCAATCACCAAGGACAGGATGTGGGAGATTCAGCCATGCAATGAAAGAGTATGGATTCAAGTAAGCTTTACAAATAATACCATGTTTTGTAAACATAATCATAATGATATTACCTTGCTTGCCATGTTGATGATATGATTGTACTAAGTAACTCGTTTGTTTGTGGTAAAGGAACCAAATCAACAGACTTCCTTGGTTGAACTCCCAAAATGTTCAACCATCTCATAGGACTCTTACTAGTTGACCTATTTATAAAACCATTGTATGTAAATTTTGTCATAGAAAGAATTAGGTCCCAATTATTCACATTGTCCCTTGATCAAGCATCTTAACAAGTCCCTTATGCTTCTATTTAGCACCTCTATCTATCGATTGGTTTAGGGCTGGAATAAACTTGAAAACTAAAGTTTAGTGTTTAATGTTTTCCAAATAGTTCTCCAAAATTAACTCATACAATTCATATCATGATCAGAGACAATCGTTAAAGGTAATTCCAAGAGACATACAACCTCTTTGAAGAAGATCTTAGTAATGTGGACAACATCATAAGCCTTAACCGTTGTATCTGTAGATAAGATTCATAACAAAACCACACAACTTCTCTACCATATTGGCATCAAGAACATACGTATTGTTGCTTCTTGTAGTCAAATGCATTAACCTCTTGTCATTATTGAAGCAAGTGCACTTACAACTTTACCTTTATTCATATGGTGAGTTAATTTCACATCTTCACTCAAATCTACTTCTCCATCACTGTAGACACATTAATACAAGTAACTTGCTTATATATGCTTTGTGTTCATTTACTTCTTAATGAAAAACACCCCTGAAGTGAATACCCAGAACACTTGTGTTAAAATTTCCTAAAGAAATACCTGAGACTCTCATCGGTTATCTTTGCCCAGATTTGAGATATGAAACTTCTGCACATAGATGTGAATAGAAGAATAAATATATAAATAGATAGATGAACCCAGGTAGAGAATGCCAGTATTTGGGATTTTATTTATAGGGGAAGAGGATATTGGTTGACTAAGGACCACATTTGAGAGGTGACAAACTCTCCCCCACACTCAACCTGCCAGATTATCCAATGCCCCCTCCTAGCTCACTCATGCTCTTATTATAACCAACACCCATGACAGAGAATCCTAACAACCCTGCCACCTCACTCTTCTAGATGTACTAGCATTCTAAAAGAAAAACAAAGCCTTTAGCCTGCAGTAATGCCAGCTGTTGGCTCCTCTTTCCTTTCATACCGTATATGGATAGGAAGCTTAACAATTTGGTTGCAATTTTTCATGGACTTGCTGGAATAGTCCAATACACTAATCTTCGTTTTTTGAAAATTAAAGATTTCATTGATTAAAGATAATTACAGCTAGAATACAAAAGGTCAAGGATAATCCAAAAAGTCTAGATTACAAAGAGTAGTGGTTCCTAGTAATCGTCTACATCTTGATATCTAAGGGGTACTTTTGAGACCACATAAACCAGTATTAATCCAATCCCTTCGTCTCTTCGTACTACTTGACAGATTAACAATCCCGCCTCCGTATGCTGATTTGATAAAGGGACTGTGATTGGCTCCCTTGTAAGGGGTTGACCCCCCTCCCACTGTGCTACCCACCTTGCCACCTTTTCCGAAATAGACTGGAACACTGGCTGCCATGATCGCTTCCTGTTTGCATGCCCATGTATAAGCTTGATGTAAGGTTTGCGAATCCATCTTCTTTACCGTCAGTCCCAGAGAGAAACCTACCAAATATTCTTCAGGCAGAGTGAGTTTGTTAGAATACCTATCGAATAAGGCGCAATAATCCAATACCGAACCTTCCTGTCATAGTTCTTTTAAATCTCCTATGGGGTCTTCAAAAATGTTCTCATCAAACCATTGTCTTAAGAAGGTGGTGAATTCTTCCCACTTTATCTTATTTTATCTCCTTTTGATTTCGACTCGTCAGCTGATACCATTCTAATGCGACGCCTGTCATGTGAATAGAGGCGAGCCTTATCTTCATATCATTTGGTGTTTGATCCGTCGTAAAGAATTGTTCGCACAGATAGCTCCAGCTTCTCACTCCCGTTCCATCGAACATCGGAAATTCAATTTTGTTGGTCCTCATCAGTCCCGCACCATGTCCTCCATCTCCCACACTCTTCACGGAAGTTTCCAACTCTTCCTTATTGATCTTCTGCATGTGTTGTTGAAACATGGATTTAATATCATTAATTTCCTTTTCATGTCATGATTAAGCCTCCAACATGCTTTTGATGCTTTCTTCTAGACGACGAACTTAAGCTCCTCGCGTGCTTTCTGCCATTCCTATTCTGAGGAACGCTCACTCTGATACCAAATATTACGTATTTCCACCCTGAGTTACGTATTCGCACTCACACCCACGCTAACTTCACGGAATACGTCACCCAATAGTACAACGCACTGAATAAAGAGAAAGAGAGGGAGAGAGAAGAAAGAGAGAGAGGTTCAGAATTTCATTCGCTGATTGTTTGCCATTTACGTTCTGTTACAACAGATATATTCTATAGTACTTAAAATATTCTAGACTATTATCACGTGAGTTTGAGATACGTCCATTGCTCCTACGCTACAGTTTGCTTATTCATAACATGTCATCTACGACGCCGTTCCTCCATGCAGCTCAAGTTTTCGTAACAGAAAATGTCCTGAAAAACCATTTCAGTCCTTGTGTTTGCTAAAATAGAATGTCATGTTGAAGTGCAGATCAAGTGTTTGATAGAATTTCTAAGTGTACACAACCTGTTCAACAAAATTTTGCTGAGAAGTTGGTTAAGAAACTAAGTTGAGACACAAAGGAATTGAAGACACTTAACTAACCCCAATTAACCCTAGTGACAAGAGATGTTAATAGTTTCACCACCCAAAACAAAAACTTTATCTAAGCCAATGTATATTAGATTTGAGGAATCAAAATCATAATATGATTTTCTTTCATATATTTGCCCAAACGCTGTGTGTTATTGATTGATATCAGTTCCTTTGTCTTGCCTAATAGCACTTAATATGATTTTCTTTCATATATTTGCCTAAACGTTGTGTGCTATTGATTGATATTAGTTCCTTTGTCTTGCTTAATAGCACCTTCATCATATTCAACATCAAGTAGTTGGTTTGCAAAATTGTTTCTTATTGGAGTTTTGACTTCTAGGGAATAAAGGTCAAGTTTGACCTCTCCAAAAAAATGTCAAACATGCTTTCTTGTGAGAGTTGTTACATGTCAATTGGTTTTTTAATACCTTATCAAGGATCATTGTTACCCTTTTTTTTTTTAAATATTCAACAGTAATTCATCTCACTCTACGTTGTTGAATAATTTTCTATACATCCTTCACTATTTGTTGCCATTGTGAACCAAATCTCTAATACCAAACTGATTTAGGACAAATGGAAAAATATCAACTAGTAGCTAAAATTCACAAAAAAATAGGAATATGTTCTATTGATTCAGATTTTAGCTCTGGATTTCAGTTTGGGATACTAGAATGCCAAATTTGGATATAGTTGAATTTTAGGGTTTAATTGATTGAAATTTAGGTTACAATTTTAGGGTTTAATACAGCTGGAAATTCAAGTTAAAAGCACTAAAATTTAGTGAAATAAACAAGTAATGAAAGGTAGGGAACTAGGAACCTAGGGTTTGAGAATCACTTTTAGAAGAAAATATCACACCTTCTAATTGAAAACTCAAGTTTATAGAAAAAAATTTCAGGATCTTATTATATTGAAAGGTTGAGTACACACACACATACACATATATAAATAAAGTTCTTAGAATCCTTCTTTTATTAGTAAAGCATTAATAACTAAAATATCCAAACAAAATTGAATCATACTCTAATAAGTATCCTATATTAAATAAGCTTACATCCTAAATAATTATGATAACATATCTTCAAAAAAGATAATATAACTAGCTTACTACTTACTACTTCCTATCTAATAAGGAAAACCTAGCATAAACCAATTTAGCCCTTGTTGTCACCACAACTCCCACTCTTCATCCCACCAAATTAGAACTTGTAATTGATTGATTTGCCCTCTTTTTATTTCTTTTATAAACTGTGCTCTTTTGCATAAAGGTCCCTCCAACATTCTAGTACAAAAGCAACACTAGTATCGCTATGGAACTTCCTTTTATGCACATGATAATCCATATTAAAGAGCTAATAAATAGTTGTCCCCTATTCCTTGTATGAGACTTAGCTGATGAATTCCAACATGCAATTTTGCACTACACCTATTCCTTTTACGTGATAGTCCATATTAATTCCAGCTTATCTACAACAAGAAGATTTTGCACTACTTATAAGTTTGCAATTCTAGGAACAATATATTTAAAAAAAGCAGCATTTTAATAGCCTCCACCAACCACCATAAACTTAATGTTTATAGCCATTCTTGTACATAGTAGAGAGCGTAGAATGTACAGACTTTCATTTCTCTATCTGTAATTATTTCATTTTTCCAAAATAAAATAAAACAGTTTATACCCAAAACTAACCTTAAAATCACGACTATCATCCAGCTCATCAAATATCAATTCAAATTCTTCCCTGGGGATTTTTGGCAAAGTCCTGCCAGACCATGAAAGGTAGGATTATTCTATCACAAATATGCACATCAAGAAAAAAAAAGTCAAGAATCCTGAGAATGAAAGAAAAGGTACTTCCATGCATGAATTGCCAAATTAAGGTAATCAAATAATGTATAAAATCATAAACTAAGTTCATATAAATAAAATAAAAGGCATGATGATGGTTGAACAAAAGTACAAGTACCCTTATCAATAAATTTATCAAGTGTAAGTTGGCAGCATTAGCATATCAGTATTCTTTATGACTGCTAGAATCATTTTTCTATTCCAACTACAAAACCCCATGTCACAATTAAAAAATTATGCCATGTTGACAAATTTTTTCTTAAACAAAAATATAATATTATTAAACAAAGAAAAAGACATCACAAATGGTGAATCATAATGCAATAGAAAGTGTTAAAAGGATGTGATAATGCGATACAAATACACTTTCCTATTATAATTGTAACTCCTAATTATATATACACATTATCAGCCTAACATAGTGTTGTTACTGCTTTTCCCAAAATATTACTTGTTAACTTTGTCAACATGGTATCAGAGCCTGATTCTCAAAATCCCTAATTCCAATTTCTATCCCAAAAACCTAACTCCCTGGTTCTCAAAATCACTTCTATCCCGAAACCCTAACTCCCAAATTCACCCAAAACCCTAAATTTTCTTTTCAATTCAATTCAAATAGGATCGATACGTCTAGTTAAGGACTGGTTGGTTCTTTCAAGTCTCTCAATTTGGGTAATTTGAGCCCCAACGTGGGTTGAGAGTATGGTAGACGTCGCATCATTGTGCAGTGGCAGCTGCCGCGCTATTATTGGCACCAGAGAGGTGCAACCCAAGGGGGTTGATTCCAGCAGGTGGACAGCTAGAGGTCGTCACGCAACCTAAAGGGGTTGATGCCGACGAGTGAACAGCAGGTTGACAGGGAGACGTTGGAGAGTTGAGTCGACATTCCACCAAATATAGAAACTAGTGATCCAGAGAAGACCAAAAGTAACGTTGAGAAAGTTAATATGGATGAAATTGAAAGGGCAATGATGGAGCTCTTTTTGGGTAAGACAATGGTAGAATTAATCCCTGCTCCATCAAAAATCTGTGATTGGAAAGTAGAATGTGCCAACAATTATCTTAAGTGGCGTAAATCTGTAGAGGCATTTATGTGGGGGTGATGAAGGAAGACCATCTCATGACTGACGTTTCTGCACAAGATGAACACACTAAATCACAGTGGATCAGAGATGACAAAAGGTTATTTGGCCTATTAAGACAAACATTGGATCCTAGGGTCCTACAAATGGTAAATCATTGCAAAACACTTTAGGAGATTAGGGATCATTTGGAACCTTTATATCATGGCAAAGCTGACTTTTCTCGCATGTATAAGGTAATACATGATATTATGAAGACAGAAAAGAAATTTTTTCAGAAAATTAATTGAAGAATTAAAATAGGTGATGCCCATTATAGCCAACATGGAAGAAATGCAGAGACAACCTGATCAAATTGGGGCTATGGACTTTTTGATGAGTCTTGGAGAAGAATATAGCAATATCTGATCCCAGATTCTTACTAGAGTGGACCAATTAACTCTAACTGAGGCATATCATCAAGTTCTTAGGACTACATATGAGTTTCCTAGAGAATCCAATTCAAAAAACGCTACAGTTGCAAGTATTTTCTCCAATAGAGAGGAGGAAGATGTGGGGGTCGTGGTGGAAGAGATGCGGGAAGAAGAACACAAGAAACCCGATCTTGTTTTTATTGTAAGGAAATTGGCCATGTAATAGCCCATTGTCCGCAATTACAACATAAGGAGAGAACTCAACAGGCCTGTATAATAGCACATGATAATGACGCAGTCCCTAAGAAGAAGGAGATGCAAACTCAAACCATCACTCTGACTACAGAAGAATTAGTTGCTTTCACTCAATTTCAAGCTATGAGAGGGCACTCTTCCTCATCTAATGTCGCTGTCACATTAGCACATACAGGTACTCGCACTAGATGTCTGCCCTCCATTCCTTATGATTGGGTAATAGACTTCAGAGCCATTGACCACATGACTGGAGACAGGTATTCTATTCAATTTTACCCCGTTGAACAAGTTACCCACCGTTACTCTAGCCAATCGTTCTGCTGCTTCTGTACTTGGCAAAGGCACTGCCACTCTCTTTGAAACTCCCTCTATCTCAAGTTCTTTACCTTTCTAACCTCCCCTTTAATTTATTATCTGTTAGTAGAATTACCAAGTCCCTCAATTGTTGCCCAGACAATGTTTTTTTTTTCCAGGATCTTGGGATGAGACAGATTATTGGTAGAGGTCAAGGGTCCAACGGCCTATACATCTTGGATTCTCATTTAGTTCGCGGTCCTAGTCCCACTGCTTGTTCTAATATCGTCTCTCCAGATATCCTACATTGTCGTCTTGGTTATCCTTTATTGAATGCTTTAAAGAGTCTATGTCCTGATGTTCATGTTTCTTCCATTGAGTGTGAGTCATGTCAGTTTGCCAAACATCAACGTTTTCCTCACTTTCCTAGAGTCAATAAGAGAGTTGTGTCCTATTAGAACTTGTGCACACAGATGTTTAGGGTCTAAGTCCTATTGTGTCAAACTTAGGGTTTCGTTATTTTATTACTTTTGTAGATGATTTCTCCAACAATACTTGGCTCTATTTAATAAAAAGTTGTTCTAAGATATTTAATGTGTTTATTACCTTTTGTGTTGAGATTCGTACCGAACATGATTCCACAAGTAAAATATTACGCAGTGATAATGCCAAGGAATATTTCTCTGTCCCCTTCTTTTTTGTCACAATAAGGTACCCTTCATCAATCTTCTTGTGTTGTTACCCCACAATAGAATGGAGTTGCTGAACGAAAGAATCGACACCTTATGGAAGTTTCTCGGGCATTGTAATTCAAAATGCAGGTCCCAAAAGAGTTTTGGGCTGATGTTGTCTCCACTGCTTGCTATCTTATTAATCGCATGCCCTCAGTTGTCCTTAATGGTAAAGTTCCATTTTCTATTTTGTTTCCTTCGCAACCCTTCTTTTCTTTGCCTCTTTATGTCTTTGGTTGTACTTGCTTTGTACATAATACATGTCCATATGTCTCCAAACTTGATTGTAAAGCATTAAAATGTATCTTCCTTGGGTACTCTCGACTGCAAAAAGGTTATCGCTGTTATGCTCATGAACTGCAACGTTATTTAGTGTCCTCTGACGTCACTTTCTTTGAAAATACTCCATATTCCACAAATGTGCAGTCTCCCTATTCCCCTGAGGATGGTTTTCTTATCTACCAAGTTCACCGGGTTGAGTTTGTTTCCCCTCTTTTGGACATTCCACTCCCCTATCCCCCTATCACCCAAGTTTATTCGCGGCAATCTCGTCCTTCTGCAGGTCCTCCCATTATCTAGATTCGCAAGTTGATGACACTTCTAAGAAACTCTCCACCTCCACCAGTTGTGTCCTCCCGAGATCCAAGTCTCGACCTACGCATTGCTCTTCACAAAGGTAAACGTTCCTATAAATACCCTACATCTTCATTTGTTTCTTATGAGTCTCTTTCACATTTTTCTAGTGCCTTTATGTCTTCCTTAAACTTAATTGTGGTTCCTAAGTCTGTAAAGGAAGCTTTCTCTCATGAGGGGTGGAGATGAGCAATGCAGGAAGAAATGGATGCTTTGGATGCTAACCAAACGTGGGACTTAGTTGAATTACCTCCTAAGAAGCAGGCAGTTGGATGCAAGTGGGTGTATACTATCAAGATGAATCCAGATGGTTATGTTGCTCGCTTGAAGGCTCGGTTAGTAGCTCAAGGCTATGTTCAGATGTATGGTATTGATTATATGGAAACCTTCTCTCCAGTTGCCAAAATGTCTTCTGATCGTCTACTTATTTCCTTAGCTGTATCTTCCCATTGGCCTTTAATCCAACTTGATGTCAAGAATGCTTTTCTTCATGGTGAGCTACAAGAAGAGGTCTTTATGGAGCAAACACTGGGTTTTGTTGCTCGGGGGGGAGAGTAATAAAGTGTGTAAACCGAAAAAGCCTCTATATGGTTTAAAGTAATCACCACGGCCATGGTTTGGGAGATTAAGTTTATCAGCTTTGGCTTAAAGCAAAGCCATTATGATCCTTCTTTATTTTGGCAAAAGACTAATACAGGACTGATATTAATGTTGGTTTATATGGATGATATAAGTATCAGAGGTAGTGATGAGAGAGGCATTCAAATGCTTAAAGACTTCCTACAAAGTCAATTTCAAACAAAAGATTTAAGGAAACTCAAATATTTCTTAGGCATTGAAGTATCAAGGTGTAAGAAAGGAATATTTATTTGCCAAAGAAAATACGTTCTTGATTTGTTAACAAAGATTGGAATGATTGATGCAAAACCTCTCGAGGTTCCCATGGCACCAAACTTGAAACTTAGTGTAGAAGATGGAGAATTGCTTGAGGACACCGAGCGATAACAACAGTTAGTGGGAAAACTTAATTATCTCACTATGACTCGACCAGATATAGCCTATTGTATGAGTGTAGTACGTCAATTCATAAGTACAGCATGCACATCTCGTTGGGATGACTAATGAATATCTTGAGATATCTAAAACGAGCTCCTGGAAAAGGTATACTCTATTCAAATCATAATCATAGAAAGATAGAAGCAAGTGTCCGGTGATAGACGATCCACTTCAGCTTATTGTGTGTTTCTGGGAGGGAATTTGATCTCTCGGAAGAGTAAGAAACAAACAATGATAGCTAGATCAAGTGCTGAATCGGAATACAAGGCTATGTCACAAAACACATGTGAGTTGATGTGGCTAAGACAATTACTTGATGAGATAGGCATCATTTACAAAATTCCAATGGAGCTATAGTGTCGAGCCGCTCTTCACATTGCTAAGAATCGTGTTTTTTAGGAGCGAACCAAGCACATCAAAGTTGATTGCCATTTTACCAGGGAAAAAGTCCAATAAATTTTGATTTCATTACGTCACGTGTGTACTGGAGAGCAAGCGCAGGGTTGGGGTTAAGAATGTGATAACGTGATAGAGTAAATCATGGGATATGGGGGTTAAGGATGTGATAACGTGATATAGTAAATCATGGGATATAGTAGTTATCTCATGATTTACTCACAGATACACTTTCCTATTATAATTTTAACTCCTAATTATATATACACATTATCAGCCTAACATAGTGTTGTTACAGCTTTTCCCAAAATATTGCTTGTTAGCTTCGTGACAGAAAGGTTCAAATCATGCAAAACAACTTTCAAAGCAGCGGGAACATGGCATACATCTACTTTAAACATCAAATCAAGCTCATATAGTTATGAATTTTCAATGCACTAGTCCAAACTCCATGCATCTGTTAAGCATGTCCTTTTTTACCAAAAGCCTGAATTATCTTGTCCTCTAAATTGATCAAAAAAATCCCAAACATATCACATTTCAAGTATCCTTGATTCTCCAACTTACAAATAAGATTTCACATTTTGGGTGAAAGAATATATGTTAAAGATAATAGTTTTAAACAACATAGGAAGTATCCTCCATCATTATCATTAAAATACTTTGGCTTTTAATAATAATTACTGTCGCATATTCATATTATTAGTTCTCTATCCATCAATAGAATCAACTCAAGGAGATCATGCACTGAATGAAAGAAAATGTTCTGAAGTGTCATAAAGATGGTTGTACCATTACTACCTGTATTTATTCAGTTCTTCAAATAGTCGAATGCATTGCTCTTTATTAAGAAATCCCATATTCTGTTGAGAATTAACAACAATAGACACAAGTAAAGGTCGAGCAATTAACATAAGAGGCAGTGCTACAGTCAGTGAAAAATTTTGAAAACTGATGAGAGCAGAAAATAATTATATCCCTTAAAACACTGAATACATAAGGAATACATCACAACGAATATCTAACACATGCATATGCAAGCTAAACTAATGACTGAATCTGTAATGGATCCAAGACAAATTATAAATAAATTTTTTTAGGGTGCAGGTATTGTTTGAGAAGCTTATCTTACCAGATAAATAAACAAGGGCCTTCCTCTAGATGTGTATATTAATGAAGTACTGAAGTTCAAAGTAAAGCAAGTAATTTTGTTGCAGCTTATAACCAAGTTTTCTGCCTACTTGGAGAATAGTTGCAAAACTATCGCAAGAAGAAGACTTCTTATTAGCCCATAAGGTACATTTCAAGGCACACTTTTAATCCAATCAAGTAATTCCATCATACACATCAGAAACTAAAATGTTCTCGATTCCTTGATGGATGTTCCACGTGAGTCTATTCCTCCAAATAAGTTAAACAAAAGTGTAACTCCAACTTTGCAGTTGCACTTATTCTACTCTCTTTAGACACTTGGATACTGCTAATTATAGAGAGGAGACACTAAAATGTCTATTATGAACTAGGCTTTAAATGCTAGGGCAACATAAGCTAATACTATTTTCACAAAATAAGACATCCAAATTGGTTTTTGGTATAAGAGGTTTAACTAATATTCCACTACAGAATAATATAATTTTCCTCTATGCACAACATAATAACGGTAAATTTTGGAGGATCTCCATAATTCTCAACAATAGATGAAGAGCCCATAAAGGTTGACTGAAACGATAACAAGAATTGAGCAGACAGCCAATTGAAAAGGATGGTAAGAGATGTCCAAACAACCAAGTGATATCAAGCTTACCTGCTTATCAATTAAACTGAAGGCTTTTGTCAACATCCTTCTCCTCATGCAATCCATTTGAGACACTTGTTTTGCCAGCTACAACAAAAGAAGATAGCCAAGCATGTATATTTATATGTATTGTTTAGTTGACAAAATAGACAGAAAGGGCGGAAAAGAGTTGAGAACAAGAAAACATCGTCATAACAGATAGCCAAGCATGTATATTTATATGTGTTTTTAGTTGACAAAATAGACAGAAAGAGCAGAAAAGAGTTGAGAACAAGAAAACGTCATCATAACAATAGTAAGGAATATGCCTATAGCTCTTGATTTTACCTGACTTTTGAAGCTATCATAGACGACAGCAAGGATCAAGTTAGTGACAAAGTAAACGCCCAGTAGCACGTAAAGAACAAAAAATAGGCAATACCATCGTGAAGCCCTGCATAAGAATTTAGAAAAGATTGATACAGGGATTTATTCGACCAAATCTATCACCAAAAAGAAGTCGTTTCATTCAAAATTTTGGTTAAAACTAAATAAAACTTTATTCAACTAACAAAACCATATATGTACTATCTCAAAACTCTTATAAAAAAAACGGAAACATATAACTACATCATATTGCAATTATAGTTGTTTTACGAGGCAATTTCAAAATTTATTACTAAGTTCAGTCGAATCTTTGTAATGGCCATATTTCATTTGACTGTTGAATTTCACAATCTCTTGAGAAGACAAAAATCTAGTAAAGCTTTAGTTTCATATATTAGAACACATAATTACAAAATGAGTACAAGAATAATTCCATTGGCTTTACAGAATTCACTTCAAAGAATGAATGCATCTATTGTATCAAAAACCTAACCCATAGCCAAAAGGGTGAAACATTAATCTTACAAACAGAGTCAATTAAATCCGATACTAAATTCGACAATCTATAAAATGAAGCATATATTTCTGTCAAATTTTGAATATGAACTGTATTTTTCCCCCTAAGAAATCAACAAATTGCAAGTTTCTTATTATATGGTAACTCCACAAACTATTAATATGGGAAGCAATTAATAACCAAAAATAGAATACAAAGTTTAGAGATAATAACTGGTGAAAAAGTTCAATATAAGCATCCGTGTTTATTTAATATCAAAAAATCCAATAAACAAGTTAGCATTGTCACCATTCCCTTTAGAATTAAAAATGAAAAAAGACAATTAATCTAGGTTATGGAATGTGGTTAGTAATGGGAAAATTATTCTTTTTTTAATTACATTTAGTTGGTGTTAAATACCAAAATTAAAATTAGAATTCTAGAATTTTAGAATGTCAAATATCATGACATGATATTACCTACTATGTATATCATTCTTTGTAACATATATATAATACCAATAAGAAAGATGTACCACAAAAGACTAAGAAAAATACACAATTTTTGCCAGACAACTTACTTGTAAGCAGGTATCCAAACATCTGGATTGTTTGACGTAGTAAATAAGATAAACATTTGATATAGTGTCGTACCATACGAAGTGAATACTAATTTTCCCTGTTGGGTATCTTCAAACATGACATAGGCCAACCAACTTGAGAATAGAAGAAACAAAAGCCACAAAGCCTGTAATTCAAAGTAGCAAGACAACATAGTGTGAATACAAAAAAATATTGTGCAACATCCTAGAAAATAATACCAAATTACTGTATAAGAAATCAATAATAAATTATTATAACTATCAGCAGCACAAGTAAAGCTGAAAAGCGATATAACGAACCAAGACATTGAAGTATGTTTTAAGCATCCCAAACAAAATAAGTATGCTTCTTTGCAAGTCCCTGATGAAGAAAAGGAGAGGAAATGTTACCAACTTGAAGTTTCTTGATAACCAAAACAATTAAAACACAATCTCAACAATTGTGACATGTGAAAGTGCAAATTTGTCGCTTCCAAGTATCTATTTAATGTATTTCAACACTAGTTGAAGTCTAAAGACAATGATAACATGACAACATAAATATCTAGATTATAGACAAAAAAGAAAAGAGATAATAAGGCAATTGAATCACTTCCTATCAAGTGATCAATTTAAACAATATTAATTCATAACTTCTTGTCAAAACATTTTACTTCGATATTATGATACTATTCTAGAAACAGAGAATTACTATTAACTAACATGTGCATCCTTGCTCCTTATTAATAATGACCTAATGTTTAAATGTAAACAAATTTAGTAATAAATATCTAGTCCTTAGTCTTTTGGGTCTGCAGATGTAAGCCTTTATGGTCAATCCATTTAAATTTTGTATTCATCTTTCTCTCATATAGAGTGCTTTTAAATGTTATAGTTTCCTACTACTGATAGGGTACTAAAACTCAAATAAAATAGAATATCCTGTCTGCCACTATTTCTTCCCTTTTGTGATAGTTGAAGGAAATACTTTTTTTTCCCCATAATAAGGATGCACAAGGAATACATTATCCCTTGGAACAAAAATTTTATCTCAAATTGCATCACAGTGATACTAACAATTGCAAAAATTGTTGACAACATGACATCTCATTGACCATTACTTCCATCAGAAGCAAGAATATATACCATGCTTCTACGTACCAACAATGAAACACCAAATGAATGAATTGGGGGGGAAAAAAACATGAAAAGAGCATATGCTAGCATGGCAATCAAAACTTTATTAACAAAAGCCCATATATGAAAATAGCATTCTTAAGGTCACATATATGATTAAAATGATAGCAGTACACTAATTTTCAATTTCACTTCATTCTAAAAAAAATTTAAAAGAAAAATGATAAAACTAAGTAGGAAAAAGTAGTGTCTCTAACATTTTTAGTACCTCACATCTGCTACCAAGGAGTGCCTAATCTAATAGACTAAATTTTATAGTGGGTGAGATTTGCTATTGTATATTACTTGTTAGCTAATAGAAGTAGTGCCATATCAAAAAGAATATATTGTCTAAACTTGTACAAAAAGGTTCTAGATCAATATAAGCATGTTTTTGATACCAAGTTTCATTAAGATCTTAGGAAGAACAAGTTACAATACCATCAAACTAATTTGTCCTTCATTAATTTCAGCTACAGTTAGATGAAAAAAATGGACAACTTATGTTGAAACAATCCAACATGCACATGAAATGTGATAGAAACATGTGTACTGCTTTACGTAAATCTAGATTCTAAAAGATGGTATAGGTATGGATATAGATTAAACAAAATGCATGTATTAATGATAGTACCTAATGCTGATTATGAAAAAGATAACCCTTATGTATGGCGCAATTCTGACAGGTAGGAAATTTAGAGCCACTGGAGACAAGTAGAGTGTATAAACTAGTAAATCAGCAACCAAAATTGATAAGCATATGACCTGAAAAGTCCATCCATTATCCATTGTCATCAAAACAAACAAAGATCAAAATATCATTAGGATTAATTACAATGCAAAAAGAAATAATTTTTAAAAAAAACCAAGCGAGAATTCATTATTTATAGAACACCTAGCATAACAATCACAAAACAGTTTCAATAAAAGAAACCATAGCTAAGTACCTTCAGTTTATTAAGAGGATTTTTCCAATAGATATAAAGCCCTTCATAGGAAATTGGAAAGAAAATATGCACAACCAGTATAACAAGAGTCACCCCCTGCACAAGAAAAGAAACTCAAATGTGATTTGAAAACTATGTACACAAATAGTGATTCCTTCAAAGAGTATATGTGTCATTGCAAGCATTGTTTGGGAATTTTAGGTTAATTAAATACTACCATTATTGCATATAGCAGTCAGGATAAGGAAAAATGCACATAGGTGTGCACACCAAGTGTTGTTCATTTTGGAAAGACAAACTTCCAAAATCCATGGAATAATAAAGCAAGCATATCTTATTTCCAATAAGAATCATCTAGACAAATGTAGGCAATCATCCAAAAAGTGACTATGCTATATTTCAACTAAATGTGACTCTGATATGTGGGTTTTAGATGGAGTTGGTAAAAAGACAACGAAGCCCCTACCAAGGACTAACTCCAAAAATTAATCACATAGTTAAGGAAAAGCAGTGGCAGTTTGTGTTTGGCAGTAGAGCAGGTCCCATTGTATCTCTTTCAGAGCAAAAGAAAGAGTTCCTTTTAATCAACATGAAAAATAGAAAAGAAAGAAAGAAAAGGATACAACACCAACCTTGTGTTTTAACCAAGCTTAAAAGCAAAAGGAAGAGACTGGAAAGAGATTGAGGAGAAGGGATGAAGAGGGTAAACTGTTGGATGGGAGAAATGTCCTTAAACAGCTGATTTTGATATTACTAGTTTTATGCATGCACAACTATCTTTTTCAGGAAACTTGAGAATGAAAATATAAGACCTTCAGATGTCTCCTTACTGAAAATAAATTTACCAACTCAAGTCTAGCAAGATTTTAAACTTCAAATATTTTCAGAAGGGCATTCCATCACTCCTCAAGTTATGATCTTACATTAAGATAACTAACAAAAGAATGAATGTCGAACAAAGAATATGAAGTAATTACCTCAAAAATAAGAGACTCTGCATCACTAAAGTAAGGCAACTGCCCAAGATAGTAATACTCCCTATCATTGCAGGCACGAGTCGAACACCACAAAGGCTTCTCCAAGAAATTAAGGACTAACAGCGCAAAGTAATTTAGCGTCCAAAGGATGTCAAACTGAATAAAGACGAAATAGAGCTTCGCCACACTCTCAAAATCTGGTCGATCAAGAATTTGCTCGGGCAGACCGACCCCATCTTCAGCCTTCAAAGCACATTTTCCAACCATCAAAATTCAGAACACAAGATAAATATAATCAAGACAACAAGACTAATATAATCAAAACAATCACTTGGCCCAACACATAGCATTAAGTGAAACACAAGAACACAGTGACACCAAAATATAAGAACATTATGTAGTGATCCATAACAGAGTTAAAACGACGTGAAAGAAAAAGGAAGAGACCAGATCGACGAGGGCAGCAGCCTTTTGATAACGACTGCCATGAGTGATGGCATCGGAGCGGCGGCTAAAGGCAGTGGCTGTATCACTGGTCCTCCTATGAGAGCTGGTTTCTCCGAGAAGATGCACATCCATTATGTACTTTGCAATTTTCCGCATGAAGAAGTGAAGGTATAGTATATATAAATAGTAATGATATTATTATTATTATTTACAAAAGTAATTGCCACTTGGCAGCCGTGATGGACGCCTTTCGGCTTCGTTTATCTTCTTCCTTTGTCGGCATAACATGTGGCCAACGCACTGGCCCACCGAAATTACGAAAGATAATGACTGATGATGAGAGTTGAATTCGTCAATTTTTAATTTTATTTTTTTAATAATTTAAAATAATAAACAAATAATTTGAAAATAAATACATTTCGAACCTCAATATTTAAAGGTTTCAAAACAATTAAAATAAGTCATAAATTGATGGAAATTTTGATGAAATCAACTCTTTATTAATTAAATTAAATGTTGGCATAATATTATTTTTATATTTTCAAATAAAAAGCAAACTTCAATGTCACATAATTAATTTTTAAAATAAAGTAAAAAATGAGTTCTATGGTCACATGATAACGAACGGCACTATTTTATACATTTTGGAGAATAACTCTTACTTGTTATATAACAATAAGGCTCGTATTTATATATTTTAAATCATGGGTTATTTTATTTTAATTTAAAAATAAAAAATAATATAATACTAGTATTGACATGACATTTATTTGTTGAAGAATTAACCTTTAAATTTTCCATCCACTTAAAGATTTATTTTGAATATTTTTAAAATTTTAAGATTTAATTTCAATACTTTAAAATATTACAACATTTTCTGTATTTTGTTGTAATCGTTGGGGTTTAAGTTGTACTTTTATATCCTAACCTTCTTATTTTAGTCTTCGTGTAATTTTCCCTAATCAGGGACTTTTCTCGGACGAGTTGATGAAGATGCGAATGCAACATTCTACAATATGATATTTATATGATAACTGCATAAATGAAATGTCAATATGCATGGACGTGCCACATCACCATGAAAATAACGTGTCATTCAGCTAATTGCCCCCTCTATATTTTCAGCCAATATAGTAATGCATATAGAATTGTAAATCCACATTGTGAAGTGTGTTAAATTTCGTGTATTTGAAGGGTTTAACTAAAAAGTTATTAATAGCAAAATGACTAAATTGAAAAATCGTTAGAGGACTTAATTGAAAATTTATTAACATTTTTCACAATTTTAAATATTAAAATATGATTAAAATAGTCCTGCATTAATCTTATCATACAATATATTGCTATATTAATGAATGCAAATTATACATTTAAACATATCTTAAACATCTGGTTAAAAATGTACAAGCTGGATCTATTGTTTATGTAAAAGGATGGAGTAAACTAAATTTACAAATGGAGCCACGAGCTCCTCCCTTTAAGAAACGTGACAAAATAAATAAAAAATCTTTTAAAAATTTAAAACTAAATAATGAAGTCAAAAATGCAAGAAAGAAAACTAAAAAGGAGCATTACAACCATCAAAAATAAACAAAATCATGATTAATACATTTTTATATGGTTAATTAATAATTATTATTATTTTAGGCATAAATTCAATACCTAATAGTTATGCCTTTAGGGGGAGGGGGGAACATCTCACTATATAACGTACTACTTAAGAAAAAGGTTAAAAATTATAAAGATTTTATTTGCTTTTAAAGTATACAAAGTAAGGTTAATTAGTATAGTAACAAATATATGAGGTATAACCATTAATCAATCCTAACGAGTTAGGCGTCAGAGCATAAAGGCATCGTTTATAGATTGCATGAATATAGCAATTCCTAAACTTTTATAAACTGCATGAATATAGAAAATCTCAGTTTGCCATCATGCCATGTTTGATTACACGTACCTAAGCATAGGGAGCTTTAACATATTTTTACATGAATTTATTACTTTCTTTAGACATTCTAAACAATTAAACCCTTTTATGACTTTTATGGTGACATAAAGGTTTAGATCTAGGTTGAAGAAGGAGTTGCTCAAAAGTCTAGCTGCAATAATCATAAAGAAGCAATGGTTAGGAGGCAAGCCAACAATATAAGTTTTTTTTTGTTTTGAAGGGTAGTTTGTAAGATTTTCATTAATATTTTAGTTATTTTTATAGTTTTAGTTTAGTAGTCTAATTTTGTACTTTATATGTGATAGAATTCTATAGGCTATGAAGGCGACATCACTCCTTACTTTAGAGTAGAATTTACTAGCATTGGACGGATGCTATTGACATTGGATAAGACTAGAAATCTTTTACTATTAGGAGAGTATTAGTTATCTTTACCCCATCCTTTATTTTTTATTATTCTTATAGGTTTTTATTTCATTTTTTATTATTCATACATGTTTATATATTAAGGAAAATGTACAACTTAAGTGTAAAAGGGGGACTTAGCAGTTAAATTTGCCAATTTTATTATAATTAACTTAATAATGAACAATTTGGAAAATAGTTTCTAAAGTATGTTAATCAAGATGATTTATTATGAGTTTGATTGTGATTATGATTTTATTTATTTTTGAAAATATTTATAATTTTTAATGAATAAGTTGATATCAATTTAGTTCATTAAATTTGAAATCAATTAGATAACATCTCACAATATAATGTACTACTTAAGAAAAAGGATTATTTGCTTTTGAAGTATACAAAGTAAGGTTAACTAGTATTAGTAAAACATATATGAATTATAATATTATAGCTTCATTAAGAGTGTATGAGGTATAACCATTAGTCAATCCTGATGAGTTAGGTGACAAAGAGTATAAAGGCATTGTTTATTGATCCCGTGAATATAGAAATTCCTAAACTTTTATAAACTACATGAATATAGAAAATCCTAGTTTGCCTTCATGCCATGTTTGATTACACATATCTAAGCGTGGGGAGCTTTAACATATTTTTACGAAAATCTATTACTTTCTTTAAACATTCTAAAAAATTAAATTTTTTATGATTTTTATAGTCTAAACAATGACATAAAGGTTTAGATCTAGGTTGAAGAAGGAGTTACTAAAAAGTCTAGCTATTATAATCATAAAGAAGCAATGGCTAGGAGGCAGGCCAACAATATAGGTGTTTTTGTTTTGAAGGGTAGTTTGTAGGATTTTCATTAATATTTTTGTTATTTTATAGTTTTAGTTCAATGGTCCTAATTTTATACTTGATATTTGATAGAATTCTATAGGCTATGAAGGCAACATCACTCCGTACTTTAGAGTAGAATTTACTAGCATTGGACGGATGCTAATGACATTGGATAAGGCTGGGAATCTTTTATTATCAGGGGAGTATTAGTTATCTTTACCCCATCCTTTATTTCTTATTTTTCTTATAGGTTTTTATTGTTCATATTTTTTATTGTTCTTACATGTTTCTATATTAAGGAAAATGTACAACTTAAGCGTAAGGGAGGGACTTAGCAGTTAAATTTGCTAATTTTATTATAATTAACTTAATAATGAACAATTTGGAAAATAGTTTCTAAGGTATGTTGATCAAGATGATTTATTTATTTATTTTGGAAAATATTTATAAGTTTTAATGATTAAGTTGATTTCAATTTAGTTCATTAATTTTGAGAATAGATACTTAATTTGCATTAAGATACTTTATGCAAAACGTACATCAAGTTAAATTTGAATTCTTTTTGAGCATTTTCATTACCCTGCATAAATTAAAAAAATATTAGTATGTGAATAAGAAGCATAAATAATTTCACTTTGTTGGTTTTGTACTAATAAAATGGTTAAAGATAAAAATGATGCTAATAGCCATTTGAGATAGTGACTTAGTTAAGTAGTTAAAGGTATTCATAATAAGGTGTCTACTCTTGCATAAAAAGGCTAGGTGACTTTTCAAACAAGCTTATAAATGCTCTTATATTGTTTAAATTTAACATTTTGTTTTTAATAAGGTGTGTGAAAATGTTTATGGTTTTTACATTTTTTTCATATATGTTCATTTTATGCAATAAGTGGAATGATGTAACTTGAGTTGAAATTTGACGAATTGTGGAGTGAATTGGATTGAATTATAATTTGATGTAAGTAACTAAATGCTTAACAATTTAATGAGCCTTTTAACTAGAGAATATTGATGAATACTTTTAATTCATTTTCCTATAGTTATTTCTTATTAAGTTAAGAGTAATGAGATTTATTTGCTTGAAGACAAACAAATGCTTAAGTGTAGAGAATAAAACTATGATGTTAAATGAGAAGCTTCTACTTCTTTACTTATCCTTAACTCTTGACTGCATGATCTATATGGCCTCTTGCTCCTATCCTTTTTCTTTACACCTTATCCTGCTTTCCTTAATGTCTTTTTCTTGCTCCTTTTTTCTACTTTTTCCTTCTCTTTCTCTTTGACTTTTCCTTTTCATATTTTTCTCTCCTATTTACTTACCAATTTTTGTAGTTAGACAGTACAATAACTCTCCCGACTTCCTCTGAGCCTTTCCTACCCTTGTTTCCCACCCTAATAATGTGCCTTCCAAATCTTCTCTTAGTCTCCTTGTAGCTCCTATTCCTTTTCTTGAGCACCTAGATTAGTAAGTTACTACTAGGAGAACTTGGACTCATGCGGTTGGAGAAAGCAACTCCGAGATCAGACTTACCTTTTGCCATCCTAAAAATATTATAATAGCTTTTCCAATTGATACTTTTAAGGTAGAAGTTAAAAGATGGGGTTCCATGCTTATAGGATACTTTTTAGACAAGAGAGTAGCATTCCTAGTTATGAAATTCTAGACAAACAATCTATATGGATTTGTGTCCATAAAGTCCCTCTAGAAAATTAGACAACATTTGGATTAAGCCATATTACTAGCCATATGGTGAGACCACTTTGTTTAGATGAGCCTACAACTCAAACAACCAAAATTAATTATGCGAGAATTTATATTATTGTTGATGCTCTATAGGATTTACCTAAAGAAATTCCCATCATAAGGTAGAATGAAAACTTTGATTAGTTAAGGATCTAGTCAAAATCACTCATGCTTGGAGACCTTCTATTAAGGCCTTAAAAAAAGTCTAGCAACCTACAAGTAAAGTATTTAAATCAGGCTTGTCACATGACATGATAGAAGAAAGGAATAACACTAATTAGGTAACTACTAAGTCCCTTTCTGCAGCTAGTATAAATGTTGATATTTCTACCCTAATAGAATTTCTAAAAACACCTATGACTAATATTTTAAATAAGTTAGACAAGTTTAACTCTTATGATGTTGGTCCTAATGTAGAAAATGATAATATTAACTCTATCATAATGGAACCCCCAAGATCTTACTCTCATTACCGATGGCAACACAGAAGAGAGTGGTGCAAAAAAGGATAATATTGGTAATGAGCTTGAAGTGGAGAAGTTGAAAGATGATGCATAATTCACTATCATTGGCAGGAGGAAGTCCAACTGGAAAAAGCGATCTTCTTCCTTTGGTATATACAAATGATTGTCATTACTTGGAATGTTAGGGATATGAACTCCCTAACCAAAAAGATACAAATTAGATACTTCTTTTTGGAGAATAAAGCCTTGATTATAGGCATTATAGATTCTAGAATTAAATATGATAGATGTGACATTCTCAGTTTTTCCCTAAGTCTTAGAAACTAGTTGGCAATTACAATACTCATCCTAATGGAAGGACACTAGTTTTTTAATCTTAAAAAATTGATATGTTTAATTCTCTAGTGTTGGATCGAGTAATACGCCTTAGAATCAAGATCAAAGTTATTAATCTTATTGTATTTATCTCCTTTGTCTACAATTTCAACCATGCTTTCCAAAAATCTTATCTTTTGGCCTAGTTAAAGGAAATGTCCTTAACAATCTGTGAACCTTACATGCTGCTAGGAATGCTACCATGTTTCCTTATAAAGTTGAAGGTTTCTTCTCTCCCATAACTCATTGTAAAGATCTAAAAAATTGTGTCAATTAATTACTAGTTACTAATATCCCTTTTGGAGGAAGCTTTTTCACTTTAAGCAATAGGCAATCCTTTAATTCATTCCTCTAGAAGAAGCTAGATAGCAGTTTCTTCAATATTGAGTGGTTTTAAGCTTTACCTCATTCCAAAGTCTTCTTTCTTAATCTAATTTATTAAATCACTCCCTCTTGTTTTTCAAATGAATAACTCTAGTGATCTTAGAAGAAACTCGTTCAGATTTAATGATTTCTTAGCTACTTTTGTAGATTCCATTTGTAACACCCCACTCCCATCTAACATATGCACTTGCGCCCTTTAGATACATGTGTACATGCCCAACAGAAATGGTATGTTAACTATTTCACCGTTACTTTATAACATGGCATCGTAAGCTAAGCCATAAATTACACATTGTTATAAAAGCCAAAATTTCCTCATTTTATTTCATAAACAATAAGTTACGTTGTAGCATTATGTTCAACATCTATGTTTACATATCATCATCCTATGAGCATCAATAGCTCAGTTTACATAGTATGCTACATAAATGAGTAATCATAAAAGATAACACAAACTATTCATTCAGTCCCAGCTGACTGACCTTTAAGTGATATTTGATCTCCATAAGTTATACAAAATCGCTTCTATGCAGTCTTCTAAGCAAGTCATCACTCTCTTAAACCTGAAATAATCAATGTTGCAATTTTGGTGAGTTTTGCAAACTCAGCATAATAACCATCCTCGATAGTTCACTCTTGTCATACAACACACAACAAATCATGTTATCATGTAATTCACATCAACTTGATTTTTGTCAAGTAATATCATATAAAACTTGATCACATTTGTCATATTTCAAAAACAAAAATCAACCATTTCATCATTTCGGTACAATTTTGCAGAACATACACATTGAAAAATTATCACATATTTCATACACAAAGTTCTCAAAACATTGCAATCATTCAATTTATTTGGATCATATGTGTATGTAATGTTATGAGACTCGATTTCATTTATTTCATTGGTGTGATTATGTGTCTTTTTTACTTTCCTGTATCTATTATAGATACCGGGCTCTTTCATACTATCCCTTATCCGTTAGGAATACATGGCTCTTTATACACATTGAGCCTTAGGCTCTAATCACGAATATCTAATCTTTAAGCTCTTTTTCACTGGCAACATCAGTCATAACTGCCTTTATATTTCATGCATTGGAATGAAATGCATTCCTCAATTTCAGTCATCACATTTGATCAATTACATTTGCATTCATGTTCTTGTTCATAATAATCAGCAGACTAAGTCCAGCATGAAACATTCAAGTTGAGAACCATGTAGTTAATCTCATTCACATTCAAGTAGCACATCTAATGTTTTAATCATGCGTCAAAACTCCTTAGACATTTCATATCCAGAATTCAGTACATAATTCATTACACATTCATCAATATCAAATTTAATTCAGTAATAAACAAAACAATTCAAGGTGATAGCATCTTAGGTTACTCACAATTGCTCCCTTTTGCTTATTGCCTTGAGGTCCCAATGATGTCTAGAAGCGGTCGTTCTACTTGCTCTTTTATATGCAAACATATACACTTTCATATTACTATACGATTCATTTAACTAAATAATCATATTTATAAATGTATCATGTAGTATGCATGTTCAATGACAAATTCTCGGGTATATATATCTTGAATAAACTGATGCAAACTTACATTTTTTCTCCATATTTTCTAGAATTCACACACTCGTCAATCATTCTAGTTTTTTCTTAAAACCCACTTTCGGGTTAACTTTGCATGATCATTATGACAAGTAAGATGTAGTTTGTAACAACACTTCCTTCTAAACAATTGTTCCCTTATGTTTCCAGTTTCCAATTTCCAATTACACCAAGATCATACAATTTGGTTCATTATTCTATGAGTTAAGCTCAAATTACTACAGACTGAGTACATTTGAAATTTTGGCTAGTGCATGATCATGCACGCAAAGTTGTACAACTTATATCTCGCAATTTCAATATCTAAAAATTACAAACTTTATACCAATTGAAAGCTAAGAGAATAATCTACAACTTTTGTGCAGACACCTTTATCTGATTTGGCCTACATCAATACAATATATCTGATAACAATAGGACATGATTTATGTCACTGGTAGTGGTACAACCTAAGTCAAGACTCAATTTCAAGCTAAATTTCAAGACCTTTAAGGGTAGAATTAAAATTCAATTTCTCCTTAAAAATTGTATCCAAATTTCTCTAGTTCAATGTAAATTAAGAATTATCTCATTTGGAGATCTACCGATCAATATATAATCAAAATATCGAAGCATGATCGGTGAAATCATTCCAGTTATCAAATTCCAGCACACCTTAACATTTTCATCCTTACTCATTAATAAATCTCTTCCAAAATAATTCAGATGGCTATAATTTTTAGTGGAGGTAAAGAAAAATGTGTTATGATTTTTTTGGTTCAAATCCCATGTCATTTGGATATCAAGAGAAGAAGCTATAACAAAAAGAACAAAGGATGTTCAAAATAGTCTCCCTTCAGTAAGCCTTCGGTGCAACTCCTCTTCTCTTATCTCTCTAGATTAACAAAACGCAAGTCTTCGTCTTCTTCTTTCATTTGTTTTCCAAAATTTCAAACTTATATCTTCCTTAATTCTCTTCATTTCGACCCCCAATTCAGTTCAAATCATCCATAACAAATCAAAATCCATAATTGCAATCAAACATCAAAAATCGTATATCATTCACGTATATTTCATATTTTTCTACATATTTTTTCCATCTTCTTTCCACCTTCATTCCACATTTTCTATCATCTTAATCCTACCTGAAGCACAACAACACATCTTATGCATGAATCATCTTTTCTACATCCCTTTCAATTCAACATAACACAATAAATAAAAAATCCAAGATTCAACATAAACATCATAATATATCACTATTCATGCATGTTATCATTTTTCCAGTTAACTCCAATTTTTTGCACTTTCCATCTTCTGCATCTTCCCATTTTTGTTAACACTTTTTGCAAACTTTCTAATTCACCAATTATCACTAAAATCACTTCTTCTTATCCCACTTATGCATGAATTCATTCACACATACTTAAGCATAATCAAAAACCATTTACGGTATCATAAACTTAAAACTCAACTTACTTGGTTTAGCTCAACTTTCAGCAGTTGATATGGACTGAAATTCTTATTTTGATGTAAGAATCATTAGCCAATTACTCAAGCATAATCAACAAGTTGCTTTGGTGATGATGAACAATTGAAAGAGTTTTGGTATTTTTCGGTTATTCCAATGAAGAACAGACAAGCTAAAGTACTTTTCCAAACCAAAATATGACCTACGTGTATTCCATAATTCACAGCCACATGTCTCCATTGCATGTAGGCCATTTGTCGCTATGTCATCAGTCCATGTGTCACGCTTCCATTTGTCCATTTTTCAACATTTTTCCTAGTCCAAAAATACCCCAAATTTTTTGAAAATTTTTTAAAATTCACCAAAAATTTAGAAATAATAATGACACTCTCCAAATTAATTTTCAACACATAAAAACCACAATTCTTATTTTAATCGCATTTATAAATCAATTATACCCGAAAAATGTCAATGAATGCATGTCTAATTATTTCATGAATATCAACATAATTCACATATTTAAATACATACGATGCATGAAATGCACTTCTAATTTCTCAATATACTCTCATTTACACTATTATGGGATCCTAGCCCCTAACATGGGATATTGGGACGTTACATCATTGATACTATTAAGAAAGATCTAATTTTTGAGTTTTTAAGCACCAAAAATTACATCTTTGTTAGGAAACTGGCTAAGGCAAAAAAGGAGCATAAGATTTTCTTCAAATAAAATATAGGCAACACTCTTCATTTTATAAGCTGTGGATTATGACTATGCTCTGATGAGATAAAGATTAAGAGAAACTTGGTTTAAAGGTGACATAAATTCCTCCTTTTTCTATAAATTTGTCTAGACATGCCATGAACATAATTATGTCCGTCTCTAGCTCTAGAACAATTCTTACTTCTCAAAGTTAAAGTCTTAATGAAGATGTAAATTATTTCTCTAGTTGTTTTGGTTCTCCTTCTCTTGCTAGATCCTCTCCTAGGTTAATTGAAGAGATTGTTCAGTTTTAGATCTCTACAAATTCTACTTTCTAGACCAATGTCCACATAAGAAGTGATCAGTGCATTAAACTTTATATGTCCTTTCAAGACTCTAGGGTTTGATGCTCTCAATGTAAACTTTTTCCTCAAACTTGGTCTCTTACTAATCATTTTCTTATGGAAGCAGCCTTATAATTCTTCAACAAATTAAAACTTCTTATAAAAGTTAATCGCACATTCATATGTCCTGTTTTTCAGGGTAAAAGCATAATATAACAAAGGATCCTTGCCTAATAGCATGTTGTAGCACATTATACAAAGTCATTGCAAAAGTAATTGCTGAAAGGATGAAAATGGTCTTTCAAAAGTTGATTGGTAGTTCTTACATACCTAGGAGACAAATTGGAGACAATAACTCCATTGTTCAAGAGTTGCTTAAACCTTATAACAAAAAGAGAGACTATAAGAATTGTGCCCTAAAGATTGACTTTTAGAAAGCTTATGACATAGTTTATTAGACTTTGATCATCAATACTCTTCATGCTTATGGATTCTCCATAATTTTTATTAAATAAATAAAGTAGTGTATTTCAACTATGTCATTTAATATTCTTATAAATGGATAGCCTTTTAGGCTGGTAAAAGGAGTAAGGGGAATTAAGCAGGGGGATCCCCTTCCCCCTAGATATTCTTCTTAGTTATGGAAATCTTTAATAAGTTTCTTGGTAAAGTGGTTAAAAGGAATCATTCTTTCAAATTTCATGTTAGTGCATTTTGTTTGTTTATTTAAGAGTTTTTCTATTATTTTTGGTACTTAATTATTTGTTATTATACTTTTAGGTGAATTGAAAGAATTAGAAATCATACAAAAGTGAGGTAGAAAATTTATGGATTAATGATGTCTTCTAGGGACACAACCGTGTCTATGACCTTGCAGCTTTTTAAGACTGAAATTTTTTTAATAAATTTTGATGAATTAAAGTGAAATTAAGGGACAAGTCATATATATAGTCATATAGGTAATTGTGTCTACTCTAGAATCCTTAATTTTTAAGTTATAAAAGGAAAAAACGGGTCTAGAGTGGTTAATAAGAAGCTGGTGAAAAGCTGAAGGGAGGCTTGGAAAACATATATTAATAGCGTATGATGATATAGGTAATGAAGAACGTGCAAGGAAACATATTTTAAGTAGATTTCCATTAATTTAAACTGGATTTTGTGAAGATTAAAAGGGATCTCATCATGATTCTTTCAATTTTTATTTTTCCTTTAATCTTGATGTTATGATTATGAAACAAATGTTTGTTGGTAATTAGATTAGATAAGCCCTGGGATAGACCTTATGGTGATTTTATTTTGACTTAATTCATTCTTAAGTTTCATTAAGATTCAATTATGTTTCTTAATTATCCTTGAATTAATATTGCTATTGTATTATTGAATATGTGATTTCTTATAATTAAGATTAAGAAATCCATTTGTACAAATAGACCTACCATAAGTGAAAGGAGTTGTATGCAAACGTAGAGATAGGTAGACATAAATATTCCATATTAAGGTCAAACCTAATAGTGAAATCAATAAATCGATTAATACAATCTTTGGAGTTTTAACTAGAAAGATATTGTAGTTAATTAATCAAGGGTTAGATGTTAATAGTCTAGAGTAAATATATTAACATAAAATAGGAATTGCCATAGTCTAATAAACTATAGATTAAATTGAGAATTGAAATTATGATTATATGATGAGTTCTAGGAGGATTTGAAGTTTACGTATCATTGTCTTTATTAATTGTTTATGAGTTTAATCTTTGTTCTAGTTTATCAATTATATTAAATTATTTTTGTTATTTTGATTTTTCATTTTATTATTTATCATCACAACTATTATTATATTAGATAATAAAAAGATGATACACACTAGTAATTTTAGTCCTCGTAGGACTAACCCATACTCATTAGTACTAGTTACAACTATACCATGCACTTATGATTTAAAGCTAATTCACATAGGTGTCAATATCATTTTTCTCTCCTTAGGTCACTAACTAAAGCCTTCAAAGACTAAGAAATAGAGAACCTAGGAATATAAAGATTAGCTAGTTTCTCTTTCTCTCTCCCTCTCTCCCTCTTTTTGTCTTTTTGTTTCTCTCTATGGATTATATGAACAAAATTACATGAATCCTATAGTGATAGCATTTTTTTGTACTAATACTCTCTCATTTTATGTTCTAGAAGAAAATGAGTGGAGCCATTTTTTGCCTTTATTTGGAAGAACTTATTATCAAATGCATCATATGTTCTTTACTATTGACCAAAACTTTCAATCATATAAAAATTAATAAAGTTATTACTTCCATGTTACATATATAATTAAAGTAGTTCTTATTTGGAGAGAATATATTGTGTCTAAAATTTCCTTTAATACATAAAATCTTTAAAAATGTTTAGGATAAGTAACTAGATTGAACTTGATGATATCTCAATTGAGTCCTCTTACTATTAACTTCTCTTAGTTTAGTCCTCTTATTATTAGTAATATCTTAACTAAGTCCTCCAAACAAATGAATTCTATTACATATGGTATTGTGGGTCTATAAGGCCATATATATCATTATAGTATTAACTTAAAATGTTTATGTAGCGAGCACATGGATGACATATCAATATCGTAACAACAAGATAGGTATAAGAAGTATTATGGGACCTATAATTTCATATGAGTCTCGATATATTAATGTGAGATGTTGATATGTCTTCCATATGGTTGACATATCAACCTCATGCTAATATCGAATGTTATATTTACATATATATTTTTTGAAAAATTAAATACTTCATTGAAATAGAATAATACATTACCATACAAGGTATGTAACAAAATTTTACAAAAGATGATAAGAAACATTCACTAAAATTAGACATTTTGATAAGTAATATGCCTTAAAAAATTCCGCCACCAATTGGTTATCCTACCATTACCACAAACATATGTCCTATCCATCTTTCAGATTGCATGTTTACTTTTTTTTTATTACTCTCATTAGTATTGCTTCTCTTCCATATGCATTTCTACCTATGTCATTCTCTCACTGTCTCATTCTTATTGGTAAAAATCTAATTTCTATAAGGTAATTGTTGTGTTGTTCTTTATATAGTAAGAATGCTTTGTCTTACATTGTGCTTAAGGATGCTCTTTTCTCTAACTAAAGTTTCCTTCAAATAGGTAAGCAATTAACTTATGCTCCATATTTTTACTTTATTTGTGAATTCATAGTTTCTGGGATATAGTTTGATTTGCATGCATACCTTATGGATATGGAAATGTAGACCTCCTATCTTGATAAAACATATTTGAATCTTGCTTGATTCTCTAAGATGTTGCTAATAGTTCACTTCATCTCTTAGCTTTAGTACTCATTAACAACTACTCCCTTACTCGAAAAACTAACTCTTCTTTGACTTATTATACTAATTTACTATTTTTAAAAAACATTTAACATTCCTCCCACAACTTGTACTTGCATGAGCTTAAAGCAATTATAACGACATTTTTATCTTCTATAAGCATCTTAGTGGATAAAAGTCAAGTCATGCATTCCTTATCCTTCTCATTCGTGATGTAGCATAGATCCAATATATATTTCCATACTTGATAAGAAAAGTTACAGTTAAAGCATATATGGTCTAGTGTTTCATAGGTTCCTTTACATAAAAAACATACATTGACCAATTTTAAGTATCACACTTGGTCAGTTGTGGCTAGTGTAGTTTTAACTACTAGTAAGGAAACTCGGGGAAGTTGACTTTAATTCCACACTAGCTTGGTGCAACTTGAGATTTCTCCCCTTCTTCTCAATATCTCTTTATAAGATTTATTAGAAAAATTCCTTGACCTCTCAGCTAACCAAATGAATTTATCATGCTTCCCTAGGTCTAGATTATATGCTAGTAGCATGACTAATACTTCTACTTGAACATTGTTCCATTAGTCCCCCTTTATCCATGCTTCCTCTTTGGCATTCTTGGAAAACCTTCTCGGTAATGTTTTAATCTCCTAATTAAATTTTATAGGTCTACTTAAAAACTAATTTTCATAGTATAAGGAGGATTTCTACCATTCCCTACTATACTCCTTACGTTTTTTCCATGGTTACCCTTAATTTTAGAATTTGTGAGAAGAAGTAAGAGTATGTTAGTTTACAATTGATTTCCCAAAAACTCCTAACATTTAATATGTCTATATGCATCCACTTTACCTATAAGGATTCCGTATCATTTAACAGCCTCTACAAACTCTTCCCTAACAAGGTTTTAATGGAGAAACTAATAAGGACTATCACAAGCTCCCCTTTTCCAATAGGTTGCACACCTCCCTTCAGCTTACCTTTTCTTTGAACTTCCTGTCTTTTCCTCTTAGTTATAGACTTGCCTTATTAATTCCTTACTTAATTTAATCACTCCTTTAACAAAGAAAAAGTGAGAGGTCGAATGAACATATAAGGAGCTAAGGACATACTTACTTAGTTGTAGTTTCCCTACATAAGAAATCTATTATGCTATAAATTTATCCTCTTTTGCATGTTCTCAATGAGAAGAATGATTTCCCTATAGTGTCTCTTAGAGGCTAGTATAATTCTTAGGTACTTAAATGGAAGTTCTTTCACTTGGAAAACTAATATAGTTAAAAGCCAGTAAGCCCTATATACTGCACTTTTAAATATAATTAGATGACTCTTTTCCTTATTTAGTTCCAATCTAGATAGCCTCTTAAAGGATTTTAGTAATATCAAGAGCTTGCCTACTAATCCATCATGAGCACTGGAAATTATTAAAAGGTCATTAGAAAATGCTAAGCATGAAAGGTTAAGCTTCTTGCACTTACCATGAAACTTGAAAGACTTATCATGCTTTATATTGAAGTTAACAAGTCATATTAGTGTTTTTATGCATAATTGAATAAGTAAGGAGAAATGGGGTGCCCTTTTCTAAGTCCTCAACCTCCTTTAAAAATTTGGATTGTTTCTCTTTTCGTAAGAATGGATTAAGGGATAGTAGTGACACATAACATTACCAGCTACTTAGGAACCTAAACACTTTAAGCATTTGGTCAATAAGCTTCTAGCTAATTGAGTCATATACCTTATTGAATTCTATCTTGATTGCGTAATTTATAAGGCCTTTTTTCTTTACATATCCGTTTAGAAGTTTTTGAGCTAGTAACACATTGCCACCTATTAGTCTCCTTTCTAAGAATGCCATTTAAATGTGACTAACTATATCTTTTATTACTTTCTTCAGTCTCTTTGTAATAATTTTATATATTATTTTGTAAAGATAGATGCAAAATACATTAATCTATATTCGCTTAAAGAATTAGCATTATTAAACTTAGGTATCAAGGAAAGAAATGCCTTATTAATCTTTAATAACATTTTACCATTTTTGAAGACATCTAACACCAACTCTATCACTAAATTTTTAACATGTGGCCATTATTTTTAAAAAACTTTAACATTTAACCCACATGGACCTAAAGATTTATCGAGGTTCAATTAAAAAACCACTTGTTCAATCTTTATAGCAATAATAGGAGACTTAAGCCATGTTAGTTCCTTATTTGAAAACTAATTTTTTTATGAATGAAATGAGTGCTTCCATAGTTGAATTGCTCTAAATTATCATCGTAACATACCACTCCAGTAGAGGATATGTAGGGCCATACTCTACTGAAATGATAAGTTAGAAAACAAATCAAAAGATTTTCCCCACTTTACATATAAAACCATATATCACAAAGGCGTTTTAATCAACAATTTGCCCAAATCCAACTTTACTTTCAAAAATGCCTTCCATATTATTACAATTTGTATAATATTCAAAAGACAAAAAGTAAGTACATTATCAACAAGATAAAGTGACAACATTATTCGTGATGCAAATAACTAGAGACATCTGCAGGTACAACTGATCCTGACTACTAACTCATGTCTAAATGTAAAGGTTATACTCTATCTAGATTAGCTAGATCTCTCCTGGACCTAAAAATAGCATTGCAATTTTGATGGGATTGCGAAATTAGTGAGTGACCTATCATCGATGTATCCACTCAAGTTAGATCACAAAATAAGTATATCATATTATCCAGTATTGAATACCACATCACATTTCATCATACTTCAACAAGTGCATCAACTTCATCATATTTTCATAAGCACATCATAACACGTTATACATTAACTTTAATTGTTTTTCACTATTTCAAACAATCCAATAATTCAATTAAATTCAATTTAATCATATGATACATGTAGTGATGTATATGCAAATGCATATGTATTTCCATTCACATTTTTATTTTGTTGTGACCAAGTGCCTATCAACCCAATTTATTGTCTCGTATCTATTGTGGATACTTATCCCCATTTTTGACCTATATCCATCGTAGATACCGAGTCCATATCAATCGAGCCTGAGGCTTTTTTCATGATCCTAAGCTTAAAGCTCTTTTCCTATATCAAGCTTCTCGGATCTAAATCCAACAGTCATCAATCAATTTTACACATATTTTAGATTAAACATTCAATTCACACAAAAGCACGTATAATTGAGTTTACATATCTAGGTTAACTCACAATACACTTCAGAAAAGTTATTGCCTCAATATTCTGGTAATGTTTGGATGTTGACAATTACCTTGCGCATCTATCATCATGTAATACACATATAGTTCACAAATCATTAATTTGTTTGATCATATGAATATACAATCATGCACATGTATATGTATCATTTTTAATGATGCTCAATTGACTTTCCAGGTATGCATTCTTATATAAATATCTCGATCATTCAAACATTAAACCTTGTATACAACTTGTTTGCAATTAGGTTTACACCTTAAGTAAACTTGATTTATTTTAACTTCATCAATCATACATTCAACAAACTTTTCTAACAATATATATTCATACAATTACCAATTCTCATTCACAATTACCTCATATTCTTCAATGCTCATTCATTCATACCTAATACATATTACTCATATCCTTAAGATCGTGTTTACATTCATAAGAATACTTTTAACCTTTGAAAACTCATAATATCCAAATTTGGATACATAGATATCAAAAGAGTCCATTCTTTATGTTATAACTTTAATTAATAACAGGCCATTCTTTATGGTATGACTTCAATTAATAACCTAACTTATCAAACTCTTATCCAATTAATCAAGTAACAAACTAGGTTCATTTCAAATGTTAATCAAGTCTAAATACACCAATTTAGACTTGATTAACATTTGGAATGAACCTAGATTGTTACTTGATTAATTTAGAGTGACTTTTCATCAGCTAGTTCAACAAGTACACAAAACTGAAAATATCATTCCATAACTATACCCACGATCATGGTGGACCTTGCCACGATTATGAAAGAAGCTATTGCAGCAGGCCACGATCGTGGGATGAGTGCTACGATCGAGCTCTATCCTTTTTCCTTAATTCTCCACGAATTTCGCATACTTAGAAACATCACTAACATTTGAATTTTTTTTCCAAATGTTATGATTCTCAAAGCTACTTCATTTCACGTTAATTTGTTATTCATATTGATTACACTAAGGCTCCCAAATTTTGCTCACTTTAATCATTAACAATTTCCTTTTTGCAACCTCTTTTACATTTCTAACTTTCCAGATCCTAAAGCATCTTATTAACACCTATCTTTAACATGAATTTCTCATCAATTGCACTTCCAATCCTAACTTAGATAATCCATATAACATCCTATAAAACACTATTTTCATGCATCCAAAAACAAAATATAAAAGTGACCAATTCATCCATCATATTCTAGCACAACTTCATCATCAACACCATAAGCAATCCATCCCTATTCAGTCATCATAATTTTCCACTATCACATGCCACAAAGACTAGTATTTTACTTACTCGTACAGCTCCAATTCCACCTCAATGTATCAAGTCTACTTTGCCTCACATGCATGCAAGATCATCTCAAGATCAACGACAGAGTAAGATGAGTTTCAGTAGAAACAAGAAGAAGACGGTAGATACGACCATGTTCTACTTCTATAACTATCTTTATGAAGGATGTTTACATGGATTTTGGTGTGGAAATTGAACAAAAATTAGGCAAAAAACAGAGATATAAGGGAGAGGCAAGCTTTTTGGCAGTGAGAGGATGAAGAAGGAGAGAGCTCTAGCAAAACACAATGACTATGTTGTATGTTGTAGGTGTAAGGTGAGTTTAGGGATGCTTGTCGAGTGTCTACGCTAGCTACATGTCCTCTTTTTATGTTGTCATATGTCTTTTAGTTCCTCTGCCACTTGTCACTCAATTCCCTAGACCATTTTTCACTCAATTCTACTGCCATATGTTACTTATTTTATAGACCATTTGTCACTCAATTCTACTGCCACATGTCACTCATTTTATAGGTTTAGTCATCCTAATTTTTCATATGTCATCTTGTCTTGCTACTTGAAAAATTTCCCAGTCTAAATGTACATTTTAATTCATCAATCTCCCAATTGTAACAGTTAACTCCCAATTACTAATTGTAGTCAATCAATTCTTTTCATTGGTAATTCAAAGTACAAGGCATTAGAAATGCACAATCATGTCATAATTATTTAGAAACTTTCATACATCAAAACATGTCAATTAAGTCCAATTTCTCTAAATCAACATTTATGTGCATGTGAATGCACTCATAAAAATCATATTTTAAATGCACCAATCATTCTAATATAATGCAATTCATGTGACTAACACTTTAATTTCCTAGTAGGTTTGGAATCCAACTATTACAATTATATTATTTGACTTTCTAAAATAGTAGAATGCCTCCTCCTTGAGATCCTACTGGGAACTAATAAGGGATCCATCCCTCTTGCTTAAAGAGCTTATCCTATTATTGTTTCTCCTTGTTAAAACTAGATTACGGAAGTATCTTTTGTTCTTATCCCCTTCTAATAATCATTTTGATCTTTCTCTTTGTTTTAATGGGAAGTATTGATTCATTTAATCTATAATATAAATCCTTAATGCTTCTTTCTTCCCTTTAGACTAACCTTGATCTCCTGGATGCTTCTAAATGTTCTCTAATATTTTCTCAAGTTTGCTTTTAGTCTTTGTAAATTTTAGAAGAGTGCAGCTATTATGCTATTTCAATTTTCTTAATCTCCTTCTTGATCATAGATAATTTCTTCACACATACATAACTTTTATACCCTTTAATGGAATGATTCATCTCCCTTTCCACAGCTTGCTTAGAAGACTCATCCTCATCTAAATAGTTATTGTGGCATCCTAATACCCCCTAGGAGGAGGATATACAGATGCACATAAAACATACCTAGACAATCAAACAATTCCCAGGGATAGGAAAAACATACATCATAATTCATATAGTTGCCCATCTTAACATACTTGCTCATATACTTTAAAGTGGTCTATAAAAATTACAAATTACACATATCATATCCAAAAATTAAAAATATCATCATAAGTTATGGTTATTACAGGCAATTTACATATTAAATCGTCATAAGTCTTACAAGCATTCACTAAAAATTCCTTCTTAATATTTATGATTACAACACAATGTTTAGATTCAAAATCTTTCAAAATGTTACACGTCCTTCATTGGCCATTGCGGTTGTCCCAACTTTAACCCTATTTATTATGACCTATACGGACGAAAAACCACCGTGCTAAACATATAACTTAGTGGGGAAAAATGATGCAAGATGGCAACTGATATGTGTTTAATTGTTGATATATTTAATTATTTACACTTAGCGATTAATGATACAAAAATGCTTAAGATACTCACTTTAATTCATATATTATTTTAGGTTCAATTTGGAAGCAAAGAAATTAAAGTGAGTCAAAAGCACCACATATGGATCATTTTTTCAATATTTTTTTTGCTTGTCTTTATGGAGGAAGAAGAAAAAAAATAAAATAAAAGAAAAGAAAAGAAAATTGGAACAAGTTTGGAAGCCAACAACCCAAGACCAAAACACAGAGTGCAGAAAAGAGTGAAGCGTGAATATTTGTTCAATAAAATGCATACATATGCCTACGTTTAACGAAACACAAAAGGCAGGGGTGTGATACTTCTGCATTTAACGCAGTTTCTGCGTTAAACGCAGACCAAGAGAGCTGTACAAATAAGAGAGGCAAGCATGAAACGTTTTAAAGGAGTGAGTTTAATTATCCAATCACAAGCAACAGTGGAGGAGCGCAACAAGCAAGTGTCGGTGTGAGGGTGTGCAACTTGGAGAAGCTGGTGGCTCGGCTGTATGAAGAGAGGGGCTAGCACAGAGAAGCTATAGGTGTGGACCAACGAAAGTGCATGGAATAAACAAGAGAGGGATGTTTATTCGCCCCATCAGCTACAGTAGATAGTGAAGGGAGGCAGTAAAGGGAGTTTTGGCTAGGGATTTAAATAGAGTTGAAGCACTTTTTCGAGAAAGACCCATAAAGGGCTAGGCATCCCGATGCCAGTTCAGAGGTGACATCGACGCCAATGACCCAAGTTAAGTAATTTTTATTATTTTTTGTTTCTTTCTCTCATTAGGAATTGATTGTGCTATCCTATTTTAATTGATTTGGGTATTGTATATGGATAATTAGATTTTCATTATTATTCGGTTATTTGTGTATAAACCCATTGGGTATTATGAGTTGATGATTTTAATGCATTCATTGAATTGTTAATTGCAAAAACATTGCTAGAATTTCAATATAATCCGTAATTGTTATGTTGAAATTCACGTGTAGCGACTAATGATTCATAATTATTAGGGATAACATGACCTACGTTAAATGACGCATCATATGTAGTTGTTGCCTTAATTAATCGGTTTTCCTAATTCATAATAGTACTGCCTAATTAAATCTAGAGATCGTATCCTAGGATGTTCGGTGATTAGGTTTAATTATTTAAAAAACTTAAGAGAAAACTCGGGTTAATTATTAACCCACGACTAATAGTTGCTAGGAGAGGTTAAAGAACAACAAATTAATGAAATATGCTTAAATACGATGTAGGTTGAGATTGAACCAAAGAGCCGAGTCCCTACCAAATTCTCCACTTTTATCATTTTTTTCATGTTTTCTTTAATTTGTTTTTATTAGTTAGTTTCATTTTTTTTCTTCTTTCAAAAACAAACCTCACCCCCCCTGAACCTAAACATTAGTTAATTTTATTTCATAAACTTTACACACACTCTCTGGAGGATCGACCTAGGCTCACCACTGTTATAGTAATAGTCTAACTATTTTATTTTGACTAGTGTAACGACGCACAGTCAGCAACTATTTACACCGGTCACCTAACATTCACATGCAAATGATTCATGACATTTAAGTGATAGAACATACATTATAAAATAAAAGCCATAAAATATCTTAATACACATAACAATATTTGAATATCAAATACAGTGATTATTTAGAATATAATTTTGCATCTGGACAGAAAAATATCAAAACATATATAGAATTGCCTGCTAATTTCTTTATACATGGATAACTAAAATAGAATATAAGATACCTATGGTTAGTATCTATAGAAGAGGCAATAAACTCTAAAACAGAAGAGACGTAAGTCTCTAAAATAGAAGAGACATAAGTCTCTAAAACAGAAGACACCGTAGTGTCTCAAAATAGAAGAAGCTATAGACCCTTCTAGGTATGCCTATTTATACATAACTAAGACTTGGTAGTTAAAAATAATCATTAGAGCATTATAATTATATTTCAGAATCATATTATAATGAATTTGAAACATACAAACTCATTCCCTTATACTTGCATTATAATTTGAAAACTTTTATCATGCCCAATCTTATTTAATATGATTTATGATCATATTCCATTTCAATAATACAAAAATGAAATCATTAAGGTATATAAAAATTACATGCATGATGAGTCTCATATCACCCTTATGGGTTTGCTAACTTTCATTGGCATCCAAAAAGGCTTAGATGTAGTTCGATAGCATTCGGATGAGGAAAAATTCATGTTTGGACTAAAATGGGGTAATGCACAACTGCACCCATTTCATGTGCAGCTGTGAATTTTGTCTCAAAATGGTGTTTTTTTGGGCAGAACGTATTTGCAATTGTGCATGGAAATTTCCATCTTTTCTCGGAATAAGTTTCTAGGTCCATTTTGTACGACCATTTAAACCTAGAAAATGTTGTTTTTAGGAAAAATTGTCTTCTATACAAAAATTCCTTTGTGTCTTAATTTGTAATAAAATAAAATTCATGCAATTTGGTTAAGTATTACCGCAGTTATACCCAAAACACTATAAGCTATTATAAAATAGGGACAACATCCTTAACTCAACTTCAAGCCAGAATTCAAAAATCTTATAATTAACAAAGGACACTAACAAACTCTAGAAGGACATTAACAATTGTTGCAAGAGTTAACAAAGGACTTAACAACCTAAATCAAGTACTCCTACACCATCCATATAACTATATAAAACAACATAATTAAGGCTAGTATCACAATTTTCTAGTTCAAAGCCATTTCTTGTTTTCTAAAACTTGTAAAAATTGTTGACTTATACTAACTAAAACAATTGATAAGTATTAATATAAGTCTTAATAGCAAGAATAATAGTTTGATCCTATACTAGTACTTATTTAAAATTGTTTACAAATAGTAGTCACAAAGAAGAGGGATAAAAATAAGAAATGTTGCAACTTTAAACTACAATGTGAAATTAAAATCAAATGAAAATTTTTTATATTAAAATATTTCAAATTAATGATTGAATTAGGAAATCTTATTTGATTATCATCCTTAGATAAAGACTACACCCTCAAACGCTTCGGTATTGGTAATGTATTATCAATTAGTTTACTATGAACATAACATGATAACAAGCTATTAGGTGGGAAGGTAAACAAAAACTTTACCTAAGAGAAGCTTTCAAATATAAAAAGATTATCATGTTTTGTTCTTACATATGATAAATGATGATAAGAAATAACACAACTTCTAAGCCAAATCTAATGCAAGTGACCATCATCAGACATAAAATCACTAGATAACCTCACATATCCACATATAATATATGAAATATAACAAGCCCAAGATAATCATAAAGTGTAAGAGAGTAGTTATACATGTAATTCTTGAATCATGGTAGAGATCACAAGTAGTACTTAAGGAGCATAATGTGAAGAGAAAGAAATAGATTTTTGGGTTTCCAAGAAAGTGAGGATTTTGTTAAAGAAGAAAAGAGATAAGATATAAATTAGAAATAATAAAGAGACAAGCTTCTCTTAAGAAAAAAATCACCCCAATATCTTTTATTTATTCTTTATTTTAACTTTTACGTTTATCTTTTTTGAAAAATTTTAGTAAATTTTGATTTAAAAGGAAGTATACTTTATTTATATGTTTAATTCAAAGGAAAGAAATTAATTATTTTAAATTCAATCTTAAATTTAAGTTATTAAATTTAGATTTCAAATGTTTAAAATAATGATCTTAAATTTATAAAATATTAAAATAAATTATAATGTAAAGAACGTCAACATCCCATGTGATTTCACTAATTCTAACAAAACCCCTTTTAATTTAAAAATCTCATAGCAAGTCTTTATACTTTGTAAAAAGTTCTAAATCAGTCCATTTTTACAATTAAATTTCTCTAAATTAATATTTTTTAGAAGCATAGACATTCATGTCATCAGGGATGATTAGAAAATGAACTAAAGTTACGAATACTATATCGGACTTAGTACCGAATTAGGTTCTAGTATGGTGCTGTATCGGTATTGATCAATATCGACTACCATTTTGGATAATTTTTTAAATTTATGAAATAATCCCTAATTTTTTTTAAAATTTGCAAATTAGTTCTTTAGTATATTGTACAGTTATACTGTATACTTTATAAGTTTATATCAACCTTGTCTCCAAAAATCATAATAATAACTAATAGTCACAATTAATTTGAAATAACAATAATTTTTAAATATTTCACATATAAATAATAACCACAATTAATATAAAAAGACAATCATTATACAAATATAAAATTAAGAATAATACAAAGTATTTAAAATATTACAATAATATAATTTTGTCATATAATAAATAATAATTACATCAAACATCTAATAAGAAACAATAAATATCCTTAACTCTCAAACTATTACAATTTACAATAAAAGTTCGTGATAAGGAAACAATCAAGTAGAATTTAAACCTGAAACAAAGACATTTACAATTACATTACATGTCTAGAATTTAACATATACATCAAATATAAGTAAAATTAAAAGAAGAAAAAAAAACAAAATCCTGGAATGAAATTCGATCATCTATGGGAGGATACATGCTATACTGCACTAACCTCAGTTATTATTAGGTACAAAATCCTCATCATTAAGAAAAGCTTCATTATCATTATCATTCAAATTTAATGCTCCAAATGACATGTCAATGCTTTGCTATCCAAGATTATCTTCCAAGTCACTGACATGTATCAAATTTGGTTCTTTAGAAACCCAATATGCCAAAAGGTTAATATTATCAATGGAAATTGGATAAGTTGAACTACTTATGCTATTAAGACTCCTAGTAAATAATATAATTTAATTATAAGAAATTATATTGAAATTAATAACGATAATAACATACCTTTCTTGAAGCTTTAAATTGTAACAAACAAAAACCAAGTCATTCAACATTTTATGCTCCAATCTATTCCTTTTCTTGGAATAGATAAATTCAAATGTGCTCTAATTTTATTCACAGCCTGTTGCACTCACACATTGACTTAAAATCTGAATTGTAAACCTTTTAAATTCTGGAACATCATTTACGAATTGATCCCATAAAGAAATTATAAGTCATAAGATAACAAAAGTAGCATTATAAACAAAATAAAGTAATAATTAATTTTCAACAAATAAGAAAAAGGAAACAACTAATATCTAGAGAAAGTTTTCCTCTTTGTCAAATAGCAATTGGAGTTCCAAAATCCCCATAAGACAACTTATAAAGCTCCATTTGTGAGCTTAATAGATCATGCATCGTGTCAATGCCAACAATTGTTGTAATTGTTAAAAGCATTCCTTTATTAACTTTAGCTTGCTTAGTAAAATCCAATCTAAAATAGACACTAGGATTTAAAAACACCCCAGCTACAAACAACAGAGAAGAAAGTTGTCTTTTCCTTTTCTCATTGAGGAATGAAAGATATGGTGTGTACAAAGAATGCCTATATTTCAAATTGGCCTTGGCTGCTTTCGTCACTCTCTCCATGGCATAAAAAAACCCATTGTTGACTTTTCTTCACTATCAGCTAAGCGAAGCACCCTCACAAAAGGCTTACAAACTCGGATAATAAGTTGGCATTGAGACCAAAATTCTCTATCTTCCAGTATAATTTTACAAACCTCCACTCAGCATTAGACCTAGCATGCTGAGATGCAATTCACTTATCACTTGTAAACATTTGTGTTAACTCTTTCTTCATCGTAACAAAAGATTAAAGTGATAAGAAATTTATTGCAAATCATGTCACAGCAGGATGACACAAATTCCTACCATTGGTAAATTCTTTTCTCATTAAATTCAATACCCATGCATGATTATAGATAAACTTAGTCACTGATATGTGTTTAATTGTTAATATATTTAATCATTTGTAAACGATCTAGAAGGGGGGGTTGAATAGATCTTTAAACCTTTTTCAAAAAAAATCTACAATAAAATCAGAAGTTAATTCACACAAAAAAATTTAAACAAATTTAAATGTTAAAAATAGGGAAGAAGATCAAACACTGTTTTTATAGAGGTTCGGTGCTAAGACCT
>JANSVA010000009.1:3772349-3783559 GCA_025504915.1 Erythroxylum reticulatum | reverse complement strand
AAAGAATTATACTTATTCTGCAACCTTTTTCCTGCCACTTTATAAGCGGAATCATTGTCAGTAATAAACTGAACAATATTTTCTAGCCCTACTTCATTCACAACTTCATTAAATATCTCAAACAAAATATCAGTATTCCTAATAAGGCCAGATGTATCAATAGATTTCAGAAACATATAGTCATTTGTAGAATAAACCAAAAAATTAATAATAGGCTCTTGTTTCCTATTTGTCCAACCATCACACATGATTGAACATCTATAAGTAACCCAATTCACTCTTTTTTCTGCCAAATAACTTCTAATTTTAGAAACAGAAGAACTCAAAAGTTTACGTCTTAAGTCATCAATCGAAAATCCTTTGTATCCCAAACCATAAGAGGCTATTGCATCTATCATAGGTTGATAATAGTAAGACCAAGAAGCATTAAATGATGAACCTGTATCATACCACCATCTAGCTACTGCCATATCGACACTATGAGTCACATCTCTTGATTACATTACACTACGAATTGAAGGTTAGGCTCTAGGAATTGTTCGTGATGCAAAAAAAACTAGTCACGTGCCTTCTTCTTTTCCTTACATTAGGTCCAAGTACTTCTTCTTAGGCTTAAGATGAAACACTACTAGTACCACTACCACTACCACTACTACCTTCAACATTTCCACAATCACCACGAAAACCAGAAGACAAACTTCCACTTCCAATTTCAAAATTCAAAATTCAAAATTCAAAATTCAACATTTCTCTTCTATCTTTCTCATGTTGATATTCTTCAAGCAATGTTTCATTTTTCACTTCACATCACGACTTACTTTTTTACAGGGTTCCACGTCTCCTTTAATCCCAACTAAATGTTTCTTTAATCGAGTGATTCCTCAACCTTTCAAAATCTTGTTACAAAACAAGCAAATAATATGGTTTCTCATACTACGAACTAATGTAGCATGAACCCAAGTTGGAACATTGTATCTTCTAGGAGTACTTGTACTTCCTTTCATTTATCTGTAAAAATAAATGAATGCATATATAAAAATAAATAACACATAATTTCATTACACAATATGCATGTCCATCTTATAAAATATAACGCATTTTGTATGATTACATTATATGTAATTCAATTTCATCGAGCACAATTTACTATAAGTTAAAAACTAAGAATTTAGTTATTCAACATATATAATTACACAAAACATACATAAACAATTTTCATTTCCAACAATCACAAAACATACATAAACAATTTCCATTTCCAACAATTTCGAACAATTTCAATTTAAAGTTTCAAACATGATGATCAAGTTTAAAGGTATGATTTCCATAATCGCTAACTAATGAATGACATATCTTATACAATTGTTCATACACATCTATTCATAACATCAAGATCAAGTTGAAGGATATATTCATAACATGAGGATCAAGTTAAAAGATATAACTTCTTTGGAAATGTTTTTTTTTCTTATTTAAAGCTTTGAATCTTCTTTTCTTTTGTAACAAACCATAATATTACATACATTATTCTATATTTGGTTCTTAAATATATAAATTGCTTTTACAATTTTCATTTCCAACAATCACAAAACATACATAAACAATTTCCATTTCCAACAATTTCGAACAATTTCAATTTAAAGTTTCAAACATGATGATCAAGTTTAAAGGTATGATTTCCATAATCGCTAACTAATGAATGACATATCTTATACAATTGTTCATACACATCTATTCATAACATCAAGATCAAGTTGAAGGATATATTCATAACATGAGGATCAAGTTAAAAGATATAACTTCTTTGGAAATGTTTTTTTTTCTTATTTAAAGCTTTGAATCTTCTTTTCTTTTGTAACAAACCATAATATTACATACATTATTCTATATTTGGTTCTTAAATATATAAATTGCTTTTACAATTTTTAATTGACATTAATAAATCTAAGCATAAGTGGTTGGAGTTTAGCCTACAACATGTTCACAATTTAAAAAAAGTTCATTTTGGACACATTTACATCACTACTTTCACACATTATCTATTAAATATTTATGATAGCCTACACATATATATTACCAAATAATTCAACATATTTTATACGCAATTAATTATTTACCCAAAGCCAATACCCAAATACTATCATTAACTACAATCGAATTATTATTAATTTACAATAGCATTTCTTTTATACTCAGTTAATTATTTACCTAAAGCTAATAACTAAATACTAAAAATGAAATATCATTTCACAAATTTTAAGAATGTGTTTATTAATTATTTAAGTCTTTGCAAGTTTGCAAATTTGCATTCTGGGTTTTAAATTTTAATTTGAATTAAAAAAACTTAACATAAATTTCTCTTAATCGATTAAACCAATCCACAAAAACAAACTATAAATCAACCAAAACAAAATCGTGAATCATTCAATTCCAATATCCAACCAACGTAAATCACAAATCCTATTCAAAATTTAATTCCAACTTTCAACTTCCAAGTTCCAACCAATTCATAATAAAAAATGCAATAAATTAGAAAAATCGAAAAGTCAAAAAACACACCTAAAAACCAATTCACAACGTCGAGTTTTTGGGTTGGGTTTAGATCTAGGGTGAGCGGCCGTTACACGTGGAGGAGGGTTGAAGACGGTGGCGTGTTCGAGACTTCGCATGGAGGAGCTAGTGAGAGCTGAAAATGGTATGATACTAGCATGGATCAGGGAGGAAGATGATAGTTGCCGGAGAAGAAGCAGCACCGCTGGAGAGGGAGCAACAACGCCGGAGATGGAGAGAAGAACGAGAGAGAGAGAGAGAGAGAGAACGGAGCTGAGTGATTATCGATGAGAGAGAGTGAAAAAATAAATAAATAAAAGGCATAAGGGTTTGAGTGGGTGAGGCACCTAGGGGGTTTTAGGTAAAATTTTTTTAATATTTTCAAAATAGTCCTTATATTTTTTAAAACTTACGGTACCAGTATTCTGTATACCGACCAATACTGAACAAAAACTCACAGTACTGACCAGTATTTAAGGCCAGGACCAAAAACATGAATACGGTTCCGTTTTTCAGTCAGTACGGAACGAGCTTCATACCGTTTAACAATTAACGATATGTATTTTGTCATATTTTAATAAAAACAAAATATTGGTTTATTATATTTTATTGATAATTAATAATGTATTAATATGCTTAACATGAAAGTAAATTAAGTCTTTTATAAATATTTTATTTTATTTTATTGTGGAATAACATTAAAAATTTATAAATTTCTCATTTCTATAATTTGTTGCAAGTAATTAATAAAAAGTTTAAAAGTTAATATTTTATTAATTTATCATATTTACATTCTAATATATGGATCTTAAATTTAACTTTTGTGATGTCACAATTAGAAAGTTTGGATCCACCAAAGGTTAATGTGATCTTTAAAATAATTTATTTAAACATTAGTTAAAGTTGTCATGAAGAGTTTAAGCAAGTCTATATTATTATCTATGTTACCCTTTTTACACTCTATTTAGGTGTAATGAATATTACTTAAACCTTTTGTAAAATATTGATACACAAATCACACTTTGAATAAATCAAGTGAAGGAAAATTATACTTAAAAACAAATTGCTGGCATACCTCAAAAAGTAACGTACACTCTTCTTAACTATCTCAGCAAGCTACACCCTAAAGTTACCTCTCTATAGACATTATAAATACCTGTACGTGAATTTAGAAAGCGAAAGAACATCAATGGACGTATGACAAATTAGACTAATTACAACAGAACAAAAAAACAAAGAAGGGACATGGACATGATGGAATTTTTATCTTCCTCCTGCGAGAAATTTTACCCAAAGTACAAACATAGGCCAGGCTCTTTCTCGAACAAAATAAAGACAGATCTTGGTGGTCAACACATCATTTCCAACTCTTCATCCTGAATCGGTACCTGTAGAAGATAATCAGGTCCCATCGTCAGTACATTTGGTGCTAATGGTCCATATTCTGCATTTGCAATTCACTGACAAGTTCAATCAAAATACTGCAAATCAGCTGGATGAACTGCTTGTTTCATTAACTTCAGATACAAGAACGTAAATTATCATATGGAAGAATTTGCCCACTTCCCACTAAGACAAATCAAGTTTCTTAGGAGTTCATACCGTTGCTACTGATGCAAAATGGAGTAACAAGGGTTGATGACAAAGTTATTGGTTTTCATGTTCATTTTTTTATGTGATAATAGAGGAAAGTAGAATACGCTGCATTTAGAAGAAGAAACTGTACGCTATCCAAGACTAACCAACAGTTTGTCAAATATTCGATTATATGAAGGAAGCAAACAAACTCTTCAATTTTTTCATGATACCAGCAAAACTCATCAAGCTCCAAGCATATATCAATATTTGTTCCCATTGTCCACTCAGTTTCTTCTTACAAAACTTGAAAAGAACTTCTTGACACGTTTTCTGGCACAAAAGTTAATGTTTTTCTTTCAATGAGTAGTACGATATAATCTTCTCACTGAAGCTTTTATATCATGTATGGCAGTCCACTTGCCACCCAGCAGTTAGACATCTTGTATGGTAATCTAGAAAATTTTACAAAGAAAGCAATTCAAATTTTCATTCCGTAATAACATAAAGTTGCCAACTACAGGCAATTTATTAAACTGGATATCATAAAAATTTCAACTTCCTCTAAAGAGCATAAGAAACATTTTAAGTAAATGTATCAACTTAGGCAATCTACTGGACATGGTTAGTTAGTTAAAAGCTACTAAATCTTATAACTCTAGGCCGTTGAAGAGCAAATCGATAATCTAGCTAAACTTATAAGCACCGCAATATAAAAAACACAACGCAGCAACACATACTCAAAATTCCCCTTAAGAGGCATATGGTGCAAACATAAATGAACAGGTATAGCAACCAGTGATGCAGTCAACTAAAATCCAAATTTTAAGATATCAAGAAAATTCCTGAAAAGTGCTTAAAATTTAAGACGGCAATCTAGTGTAAACAAGTCAAAAACGTTACGCATCCTGCAAATATCAGGACAGCAAGATCTAACTTATAATACAATAATGTCAATAAAAGTTACAGAGGGATTTGTTCACCCCTTTATGCAAAAAGAAAAGGAAAAAACTTGAACCATCATCTTCAGTCAAAGGCCAAGCCTCACTGTTTTGTCAGTTAAACTTCAGCTTAATAAGAGCCCATCAGAAACTATAGACACTAAAAGCAAGTTCTTTTTCTGTAATAAAAGAAACATCATAAATAGAAGACAAAGGAAAGTGAAGTACCTAAAATCACAATTCAATAGACTTTTTCCCCGTAACAATCTGGGAAATCCTGAGGCCTCTACTGAATGCTTCATTAAACAGAATCCTGGTTTGCATTGATTGGAATCCTGGCATCCATGACAAAAATGCCACAGGGGCCATAACTATCACTCCAAACATTATATCATAGAGCCGGGCAACAGAAACAACTATCTCCCATAGTATAGTGGATTGCAGAAATGGGCGCAATACTTGGGCAATCAATATCAGTCCCCACCCAGTAGGAACAAAAGCCAACAAACTGGTAAAAACATCTGTAAACTCAAATGCTGTGAATTCAAGTAGCAAAATTATCAGAAGTATTGCAAGTATGATAATTAGAAACTGGACCAGTCGATAATAGATGTGGTCTTTTGCAGCGTACTTGTCTCGAGCATAGGCTATCAACACATAAAGGAAAAAGGTGACAAAAACACAGATCCAAGATAGTAAGTAGACAGCAATACTAGTACTTCCAGCAGCAATTCCCAGCTGGTAAACAATCCCATACTGGAAGAAGAAGAACCGTAGGTCCAAAACTATCTCCATTAGCTTTCCCCATAGCCCAGTTGTCTTCAGATGATCCTGTTCCTCATACCACCATCTTTCCCAGCTCTGTTCAGCTTTTGAAAATACACCACCTTTATACCAAATCCAGTTCATAAAATCATCAAAGTCATAGACTGTCTTCAACCAATCAAAGCCAGATGGATTGAAAACAAATGGTGACATTATCCATGCCACAACAAGGAACCAACTAGAAATTGTCATAGCTATATAAACAAATGTGTCCTTGGCTACATCGCTGTATGATGCATAAACTGTCAGTATCAACCCAAGCTCAATGGCCTTGATAAAATGACTACGAGCATAAAGTCTATAATTTTCAGCAAAACTCTTGTGCTCCACAACAAAGCCCCTCCCAGTTGCCCGATACTTTGCACCACCATGAAGAATAGTTCTCCCAAAGAAATGAGTGCGAGTTCCCATGGAAAATGTGTAGAAAACAGATGACAGCTGAAGCTGCATTGTCAAGAAATCCCAGACAGCATGGAGAAATCCATGCTCTAGAGAATTCTCCACAATCATTGGAAGGGCTGTGAAAAGACCTAGTTGGATGATGAATTGTTGATTTAAAATTGCACCAAGAGCTTTATTGTTGCTGCTGCTGTTTGACAAAGCAGAGGCCTCAACACCACTTAGAGCAAGATAGAGGCGCCCCCATAGAAATGCATACACAGTGAGAACGACCATCATTGTGTTGAAAAAAAATCCCACAGTGGTATAAAAGAATGACAGCATTCTAAAGAAATCCAGCCTATGCCCCAACCGATAGACATCTCTGCTAAGAACTTGCTCACCATTTCCACTGGCAACCTTGGCTTCAAACATGGATACTTGATTAAGCCCAACATCCCTTCCCTTGCCAACTTGAATGTACTCATGGTGAGTAACATTGCCCCCTCGCAAAGTGCAATTAAAACCAGCAAAAATATCCTCACTGATGTTAATCACCCTAGAAGCCTTACTGATGCCACCCCGAGTCAAGAACCAAAACCTGTCAAAGACATCTGGATGCCCATAATGCATACGAACTTTCAAAGGGTTGGCCAGAACCCGCTGTCCGAGGGTCACAAAACTAGTTTCCTGTGCTGACATAAACCACGCAAGTGATGAGACTGAACCAGTAAAGATGTGTTCTCTGACTCCCAAAATAGTTGGCTTTCGAATGCCATAGTAGTGCCTGTATTCTTCCAAAAGATTTCGCATCTTGAGTGCCTCCTCAAAATAATTGTCCTGGTTCATGTCAATAGTCTGCACTGCATCACCACGAGTGAAGATAAGAGCGTGATTTTGATTCTCTGGTTTTCCCTCTCCAAGCTTCAAGGGACCTGGCAGCTTGACCCTGTAAATCTCCGCTTCCTTTTCCAGCTGCTGATCATACTTCACAAGAACAGAATAATATTCTATCTCATCCCTCCCGGTGTTTACCTCATCAACGTAGGCAACTCGAAGGGCCTCATTGTCTTTCATCAAGGTAAAAATGTCATCAGAACGGGGATCCTTTTTAGCCTTTTGAGTTCCATAAATCTGGCATGCAACCACATAAGTGAATTTCATCAGAGCAGTCCCAAACTCGTGGCCTTTAAACAACAAGTTCAGGGAACTGCCAGTTCTACTTAAGGAAGAAGGAGATCTCTCAGAGCTGAAATCATCCAGCCCACCATCCCTCCTCATTGAACCAAGTTCTCGTGAACCATTCCTAATATCCATTTCCGAAGCTGAATCAAGGAAAGCAAGCATCTTAAGAGCACGATAGTAATACATCATCCCCCTTACAGTGCGCGCAAGTGTTTGGCCCCGATAAGATGCCCAAAGCCTAAGTTCTCTCAACTTTGTTTTCCATAACTCATCATCTTTACACATCCCTTCACGCCGCATCCTCTCCAAGAAGTTTTTCCACTCGTCAGCATAAATCGTTTGCAGATAGTACAGTATGGAAATCCCATCCTCATTCTCAGTGCGAAGTTGCTCCCTGCTGTACAGAACTTCTTCATTGTAGTAAGGGGTTAGGACACTGAAAGCCATCATTTTCTCCACTTGAGGAGCATGTGGCATGTTCATAAAAAGGGAATTGCTAAAAAAAGCAATTCTACGTCTGGCCTCAAGATTTACTGGGATGTTATGCATTGCATCCCTGGAGGTAAGAATTGTGTGCAATCGCCGTACCTGCCTATAGAAAATCTCATTGCTGGGATCAGGCAATTGAATTGCATTTTCAAAAAGATGCCCTGCCATTGCAGCAGGATCACGTGGAGCCAAACCATCCTCCCTTAACTGGTTGATGGTCCGCTTTTCCTTGAAGAAATCTCTAGCAGCAATCTCATACAAAGCCTGTAGAATATTCACCACCTGGTTCATATCCTTCTCAGGTTTATTTAGCAACTCAATGAGTTTTATGAACTTAACATGGAAATTGGGCAGTGCATTCATCTTGAAGGTCTTAGTAAATCTCTCAATCTCTATGGCATGATCTATTTCTTGGAACAAGACGGTCACAATTGAATGCTCTTCAGTGTTGACCTTGATGATCTCAAGCAACAAGTGCTTTACACTATCATAAACTTCTATGACAGCACAACGTCTGTACTCATTCTTACATATCTTGTACCAAAGCCACTTATCAGGAGCATCTACCAACTCCTTAGCCTGGCTAAGGGCAAGTAGTAGCTCATTGCAGAGGAGAAAACAAGGCCATCGAATAACCTGCACTTTCCAACTATTTTGGGGCAATTCCAACAGTTCCAGCTCCCTATCAGATATAATGTCCTCTTCCCTGAAGGTCGTTATGATCTCATTCCAGATTAAAGAAAATTTGTTAGCCTCAACCTGGTTAGACTCCAGCTTCTTATAAGGCCGGCCAAGCCCATACCTAAGCTTTAACCTGTGGATGGCATCTTTAAACTTATTCAGTGTCCCCCTCGCATTTAGCAGCTGCTCTTCAGGCATCAGATTAAACTGAATTGCACCTGCAAAGAATTGATATCTCAACCTCAATTGCTCAAGGTTTCGAATCTCACCCAAATGAGCAAACAATCCTACTGCTGCTCCCACAAAAGATGAATAGATCGAGTACCAAATCTGCAAGTCCATCAGATAAATCAATACCACAGGAAGCCACAACAATCCAACAGCAAATCTGTTGCTATGTTTGAAAAACTGGTGCCACTCGTAAGTAACATTCTCAAGTTTCAGCAACTGCTTTGAAGGTTTAATCATCGGTTTAATCTGCAGAAAGTAACTGAAAGCAAATTTGGTAACTAATACCAAAACCCAAAACAGAGAATACTTGATATTATCAACAAGCCCCTCTCTCAAAGCACGACCAACGAAACTCCTGCTCTGAAACCACCATGACAACACATAAAAGATCCTCCAATTTGTGTTCTCAAGAAAATTCCTGACCCACGGAATTATAAACAGGACAACAGCCAGTAGTTCGGGCAATGCAAACACTGCAGCCACCTCCAGAAAATTCACTACCCTCCTATCAACAGCAGCAGACCAACTCCTATCACTGTTCTTTTGACTCCAAATCCTGCCATAGAAAACCCCAAATACAATGATCCATCCCACAGCGACCACAATTTTCAACACCATTCTAACCCCAAGGGACATGGTCTCCCTCGAAACCAAACTGTACTGCATCCCCGCATCAAGCAAAAACTGCAACAACCTCAATCCACTCCAAGTAAAGAACACTGTCAAAACCCGAACCTGAACTTCCCTGTTCTTCAATGCTTGCCAGGGATACTCATTCCCTTCCCAAGCAACAATGATCGCAGCCTGCAAAAACAGTATCAACATAATCCACAGCCGATCAAAACTTCTAAACAAATTCCAAAACGACCTCTGTTCGACAAACCCCGTCTTGCCCACGTGCTTCTGCCTAGTTGAAATCACAAAGAAGTTACTCCCCAAATCAATAGGCCACTTCAATTTATCAAAACACCGCTTGCTCCAAAAGTACTCGTTCAAATCATCATAGTGTCTCCACGCACTGTGGGGCGCAGTTCCGTTCTTACTACTCTCCATCTCCTTTTTCACAGTCTCGTAAATGGGCTTCACAACGCTGTTCAAGAACTGGTTCTTTCCAGAAATCGAAGGCATCACAGGCTGCCCAGTGTTCTCGTCAATGTAATCTTCAAGTATCTTGTTCAACTCCATGGCCATGTTGTGGAAAATGAAGCAGATGCACTCCGGCATAAAACGAAGATTCGCAGATTCTCCCCAGATCAACAGATAAAGAGAAATGTACAAGAGCTCGCGCCTCAGATCGGGATTTGAGCGGTCAGAGATCCAGATGTTGGATTTCTTGTTGAGATAAGAGCACCAGTTGGTGTAGTTCTTCAGAAGTTTGCGGCGGAAACGGCGGAGGACGGTGGGGTCGAGGGTGTCGATGTTGTCAGGGGGAGGAGTGAGGCGCATCTGGGCGTTGGCCAGGTGGAGAACGATGTGCTCCCGCTGGTTCCGAACGTTGTCGTCTTGGAACCCGAAGAAGAGGGCCAACCAGTCCAGGAGGTCCATGGAGGGATGCCATTGGCCGAATGGCGGTTTCCGGAGGTTTCCGACGGTACGAAGAGCGGCAGCGGCAGCACGGACTTCTGGGTATCGGAGAGACGGGTGGTCGGCTAGGAGGTTGTGCACAGGGATTATGTTGTAAGCCTCTTCTTCTACTCGGGTGCGTTGGTCGGACAACGGTTGGCCCAAAGGAGGAGAACGGTGCCGTAGGGCGGACATGGCATGGGCGCGGTCTTTGTCTGGTTCTTTGCTTATTTCGTTTGTTTGTTTTTTCTGTTCTGTTTGGTATGATCAGAGAAAGAAAGAGATGAACATTATTCCGAGTATTGTATTGCGTACAACACTACAACTACAAGAACCGAAGCCAAGGTACAGGTGATTGATTCTTAAAGAGAGGGCTGGAGAGACAGACTCGGCGGCAAGCGCGTTGAATTGATTTTTTTTACTCTGCAGATCCAATCCTTCCCTCTTTCACTCTCTGTCTAGTTTTGTGTAGTTTTAAATCAATTTTGACAGCAATAGGAAGTGGATCCAATTCCACCGTGTCATTTAATTTCCTTTTATATCTTTAAACTACACGTTACACGCAACTCATCATGCCTAGTGATATAAAGGAATTCTTAGAACTCAAACTTTCACCGAAGTTTCTCGCTCACACTCTTTGCACGGCAGTCTCGCTTAGATCTGTTAAAGCAAAGACTCAGCCTTTCCCAACTCCCCGAAGTGTTTACCTCACGATACTCTCGAAGAAACAATACTTATGAAAGCAATAAGAACAAAGGCAACAAGAACGCACAGAGATACGGTATAAAACCA
>JANSVA010000009.1:3723358-3741173 GCA_025504915.1 Erythroxylum reticulatum | reverse complement strand
TGTAATTTTCTAAATAAAAGCTAACAAAGCTTTGGGCCCCAATGGTTTCAATGGTTTCTTTTACCAAAAATTGTGGTTTCTAATTAGACATATGGTGAAGGTAGTTATGGAGGAGTTCTTTTCTATAAGAACTCTACTAAGGGAGATCATTAATACATTTATTTGCTTAATACCTAAAGTGAGTAGTCCTGTATCTTTTGATGATTTTAAACCTATAGCTTGTCCAAACTTTCTTTATAAAATAATCTCAAAGATTATTGCTAATAGACTTAAAATAGTCTTAGGGGTTCTTGTCATGATAATCAAAGTGCCTTTATCTAAGGTAGGTTGATTGGGGATAACATCTTAATAGTTTAGGAGCTTCTAAAAGGCTGCTCAAGGAAGAGATCACCTCCTAATTGTTCAATTAAAGTTGATCTTAGGAAAGATTTTGATTGTGTTGAATGAGATTTTATGCTTTTGATCTTAGAAGTTATGTGATTTCCTAAACAGTTCATCAAGTAGATTAAGGCTTGTATAACTACCAATTCCTTTATTGTTCTGATTAATGTTACTCCTATAAGGGTCTTTAAAGGAGATAGAGGGTTGAGACAAAGTGATTCCATATATCCTTACCTCTTTATCCTTTATATAGAGTTTTTCACCTAACTTTTGAAACAAAAGATTAAAACTAAGAGGTCTGTTAAATAGCATACCAAATGTAAGAAGGTATCCTTTGTCAATTTATTCTTTACAAATGATCTATTTCATTTTTGTAAAGCTCACTATAAGTCAATTGAAATCTTAATATCCTTCTTGGATCAGTTTAAAGAGCTATATGGGCTTGAAATCAATCATAGAAAAAGCCACTTTGTGATATAAACCAGTGTTAAGTATTTGGAACTAGGATGAGTAGGAAACAAACTCCCATTTGTTACCTAGGCCTACAAACTACCATTAAAAGGACTCTCTTTAATGAATGATACCCTCTAGTTGAGAGAATTAAGAAGAGATTAAATTCCTAAACTAACAAATTCCTCTCCTTTGGAGGAAGGTTGCAGTTATTCAATTATGTCCTAAACTTAATGCATATATACTGGTTTTCAAACCTGATGTTGGCTAAAGGGGTCATCAAAGCACTTGAGAAGTTATTGATTGACTTTATACGGTAAATTTCTATCTCAAGAGGTACCTATGCTAAAGTTAAATGGGTGGATGTTTGTAAGGCTAAAGCCAATGGAGGACTTGGGATTATTCCTATTAAGATCTCCAATAAGGCTCTTATGTTGAAGAATTTGTTGATGATACTTTAAGACAAGTAATCAACCTATTGGTAAATACTTTAAGACAAGTAATCAACCTATCTACAAGATTCCTACTCATGATATAATCAACCTATTCGTAAATTCAGCATCAAATTTTGTAGAAATTGGTTGACATAAGGAGCACTAAAGGTGAATTGGCAGGAAATTGTTTGACACAAAGGCCCGATGCTAGGCAATTCTTTTCATCTTTATTTAATAGCCTTAAACGGGTTAAGTACTCTGATAGACTACCCTATCTAAATACTAATCCAATTTGTGTTATATGATAAACTCCCCATTTGTATCTAATTGTAATCGAGAATTGGCAAACTTATAGAGGTTAATTTGATACGGTTTTGCTAAATGTAAGGAAAACCATATCTATAAAGGACCGAAAGATATTAAAAGTACCTTGGTTTAGGCTCTGAAAGTGTCTTTGGGAAAAAGCATTGTCTACGGTGTCTTCTCTAGAATCACCATCACTCATGGAACTCCCACCACTTATGGAACTCTTCTACTTTGGGTTATTTTGAGACACTTTCTACGAGGGCTTAATCCCTAATGTGCTTAAAGACTATAAAAGAAAAAAAAAAAAGAAGGCTTAAGAAGAACTCAAGAAGGTGATTAATAATGATATAACTATGCTAAGACTTATTGAGAATATGATCTTCAATAGAAAACTTTAGTATACTAAGATACGAATAAAAGATCTCACATAAAGAAGTCATTCTCATTATAATAATTCTTATAAATATTTTTCTTCGAATCTTATGTCTTATATATTAGTATATTTCTCTTATTTAGTTAGCCTAAATATTTCTCCACTTAGCCTAAATATTTTCTTGTAATGACTCGATGTATTTATTTATTAACTTGTCTTTTTTGTATATTTATTTATTTGTTTTACCTTTTATTTTGACTCTTTATTTTGTTTTATATTTATTTTATAACTTTTTTTATATTTCTGTTTATATAAAATTTTATTTATTTATTTATTATTATTATTATCGTTTAGGATTATTTTTATTTTTATTTATTTTAAATTATTATATTAATATTTTATGCATATATATTTTTCGTCATATGAGTTTATCAAAAATAATCTCTTTGCTAACTAAAAATAAGAATACGTATTATAATACCTCTTTAAATTTTACTTATCATTTTTATTAAATTATTGTTATTTCTGTTGGTATAATTTTTCACAAACTAATACTATTCATTTACTTTTTCAGAAAAACCGCGGGCATTTCGTGCACTGAATCTCTCTTCGAAGTTAAGCTTTTGAAACAGTCACGTGAGAGGCCTATTCAACGCAAACCAGAAATTTTTAAATTAAAAACGACCATTTATTCATAAAATAGGAAAAAGAAAAAGTGAAAAGAGCGAAAGCTTCCATTCTTTTGAGGCGTTATTTTTCAATTTCAAACCAAATCTCTCTAACATCATTTCCCACACCTTTTCGTTTTATATGTGGCGCGTAGATCCCACGCGCATTCTCTGCTTGCGCTACATACAGTGCGGTTGTATTCTTGGTAGAACAGGACAACGCCTTTTGAACTGATCTTTGAAAATCCTAGGGGGAAATAACTTTGCAGGTCTTAGGATCTTTCCTCCCAGTTTCTTAATCTACGACTATGACTGTGATGGAGGGTGCTATCAACATCTCGTCCACCGAAATTGGTTCATCGGTTAAAATGACTGCCGAACCACTTTAGGCGACGTCCTAAACTCAAGGACGAAAAAGTGCTTATGGGACTTAAAACATCTTTAGTAATGCCTCATATCTGATAAAATTCATCGGAAAAATCAGGACAAATTAAGAGAAATATGTAGTCATCAAGCTGGAAATGGAGAATCCACAAACTTCTGGTTTAATTCCTGGACCCCCTTTGGACCTCTCTACTAAGTCAATGAATTAGATATGCTGAAGATTACAATCAGGCAGGATGCAAGCGTGGCTTATGGCTTGTCCACTTTAAACCAAAGCTTTTATCCATGGCTCACCATCAGGTACAATCAACTTCCTAACCAACTAAATATGGACATCTATAATGCATTTATGTTGTATAACAAGTCCTTCTATCCCCTGGTCAGAAATTATGAATTGGGGTATACATCTCAACTGCATGCATCGCGCTAGCAAATGATGTAGACACACTATTGATTCATGGAAATGAAATTATCCTATTTCTTAATTGGTAATAAGTGCAATAAGGAAATGAATATCTATGAGAAGAAGTAAATGGGCCATTCGTAATGGATCAATTCGTTCGTATGTCAACCTAAACTCATATGGGCTAAGTTGTATTCATATTCGTATAGATACTTGCAGAAGCTAATCATCTTACTTATGTGTATATTAGATATCTTTTCTTTCTTTCAATTTTAGAAGAATGATTTGTTTAAAATATTAATATCGATGTGTTATCTTTATTAGCAAACTAAGGAAAGGGCTATGCTAAAAAGATAAAAATAAGAAGGAAGGATGTGTAGACATTTCCCTACTTTTGTATGCTAAAAGCTCTTTGAAAAACAAGAAATTCTTCAAAAGCATTCGATTAATTTGTAAGGTTCAAACAAGATTAATTATTTTACTACATATAATTCTACTACTTCCTTAATTTATATATTTTGTCAATAATAAGATAATATGTTAAAAATATGCATTCTAATTATCACTTTTTATTTATTTAGTTATAAGTAGCTTGATATTATTTATTATTTGTGGTTGCCTCTATCTTGCAAGTTTTTAATTATACTATTAATGATATTTCATTTTATCATACTTTGTTTACTTTTTTAAATTTGATTATATTTCTTAATTTGTAAGATTTATACCATATTTAATTCAATAGTAATCAATTATGTCTAATTTTGTTCAATTAATCTTAATTTCTCATTAATTAGATTTTATATGACGTATTTAATAACTAATCTATAAAGAGTGCCTTTTTGTAATTTTTAGAAAAATGAAAAAAAAAAGAAAAACATGAAAGAGAAGCAAAAGACTTTCAAATGATTACATATATAATTTTTTTAAACTTATCAAATTTAGCTTTTCGGAGGGGAAACCTTTAAAAAGGAGGAAAAATAAAGAAAAGAATGCTCTGACATATTTATTCATTTATAATTTATTTTATTTATTCTTATTAATATTAAGTAATAATAATTTGGTCACTGTGGTGCTACCAAATTATATTGCCACTATGAACCATATGTCCTTGGTATGATAGTTCTTAATTTTTCACACTATTATGTATACTACGTCAACTAGGGAGTTCTCCTTTTTTCAAAAGTCATGTGTCTCATAGTTTTCCTATATCAATCCATAATGTCTTTTTCTAAAAGTTTTTCCTATATCTAGCCATAATTTCATTCTTTGAAAGTGTTATAATCTCATGTAGTGAGATGAGATTTTTACTCTTTTAACATGTATTGGTTTTCCATACTTCAAATTTCAGAATTGCCACCATTTAGCATTTCACCTCTATTGAATTCTATAAGAATATTCATGGATGTAGTAGTCATTTCTTCAAACACGTTTATATAATGACACATTTATTATGTGATTGTTGTCATTTTTAATTAATTTGATGCAACCTTCTAAAACAAATCTTTAATTGTTTTGTTAATTAACTATAAAATTAAAATATTAAAAAGTTTTCAATCATCATCCATATATTAATTGATTAAAAGTTAGTAATTTTTTTAGATGTATTTTTTAAAATATGTCAAGTATATATATATATATATATACATATTCAATGCAAACACTGTCAATAATATAATAGTTGTGAAAATGGTTGGTACAAACAAATAATGCTATGTATTTATCATTAAAAAATAAACAAATGTACTAAGCATCATATAGAAAGTGACAAAAACTATTTAACTAAATTTATGAAATTCGATGAACCCTATAGTGAGCCAATTAGGTCTTCAAACTAATCATTAAAGTTTATATCAACTATGAGTTCCAATATATCCTTTGGTAGTCCACCAAAACTAAGGCCTTTGGATACTTCCCTTATTCTATGTTCTTTTAAGTAAGTTTTTATCACCTAATATATGTGAGAATATTGTCTAATGGAGTATTCCATATTTTGATCTGATCATCAAATCTTTGTGCAAGACACGAGCATTTTGTGAAGTTCTTTGTATTTTCTCACGGGAATAGTGAAAACTTATAAATAATAAGAATGAGGCCTTAAATCATGTTATTTACCAAAATAATATGCAACATCAAGTCTATCCTACACACTATTCGATAATGATTGAATTGTGCCTTTATAAAAATCATGTGACTTTATTATGTCGGAGTTTAAATTACAATCAAGGTCCTCATCATTACAACTTTTTTTCTAAAACTAATTCAAGGAAAAATATGATTAAACACTTTTAAATAACTTGTAGATGCATTATATGATAAGTGCTTGTTATTAAACCATAACACTCACAAAAACTTAATTCCTTTAAAATTTTGTATGAGCTTGCATCAGAGTACTATCATAACAAACTATGATTCTGCCATTGGTATGTTATTCAAGGTTACTAGCTTATTGCCATTGTGTAGGAAGTAGCTTCATCATGTTAAAATTATGTTCTTTCATCCTTGTTTTCAAAATACCAACAATATTTACTTTATTCTCTAGAATTTGATCCCTTATCATCAACTTTTTATGAAGGGCATTGGCCCCTCTAACATTCCATATTAGGATAATCATTTGTAAGGATCCCTTATAGGGGATTTCTTTCTTTCTGTTGGACTTCTCCTACTCACTGGCTCGAAATCCATTTTGGTGGAAGCCATCTTATTTGTGTTTTCCAAGGGTTGCCCTATACGAGTAGTTATGTCAGTAACTTCCACTTCCAAGCTTTTTTGTTTAGCCAAAGAGGGTGCTAGGTTTATTCATATGTCCTGCTTCTTGAGGATTGCTTGATTGTTGATTTTCTTGCAATATGACTTCATTGACTTTTAGAGAATCATTCTTCAGATTAGTTTCTTCAACATTATTTTCAGTTAGCTTTTTATAATCGTCAATCCTGAAGACTCTGCCAGTAAGTTCCACACACTCTATTAACCTATATTAGGCTTCTAAGCATAGCTAACTCTTACAACATCTTCAGCAAGTTGCATATTCTTATCATGTCTAATCATAGGAATTACATCAGGAAGGTTGGTCAACTCACTTACCAATATCCATAATCTAACATAGTTTATCCTTTATATTTTAGATTTGCATAGTCTATGCATATTAACTTGCCAATGATGCTTGACAAATAACTCAGCCCCGAGTTAGTCTAGTATTTTAGAAGCAATCCATGTGTGTGTGTGTGTATAGGTATATGTTCATATTTAATGTCACCACTATTCAATCCTAGTTTCCATATTTGTAGTAGGAGTGGATTGTTGAAGACATGCCAAGGCGTTAATTTAAAGATCTGTTTTGCTTTTTCCTCATTTGAGAATCTAAAACGAAAAACATCATCTGCATTGGCAAGTACCTCCTGCAATCCATTCTTCCTCAAATTGTTGAAAGCCTACTTCTTTATGATAAGAAAAGCCACCCTTTTGTATTGAAAGAATCTGGCAATAATGGCATTCCATCTTTGAACTCCAGCTTTCAAAGTCTCCAATAGTGGAGATACTATCCTAGTTTTAGTAGCATCACTTAGAGGGCTGTAACTGAGCTTGGAATCTAGCTTTTGGTCCCCCACAACTTACATCTAAGTTCTCTTCAAGGAAGTTATAAGGGGAGAGGAAATAGTATAGAGGGTTGAGGTTGAAGGTTTAGTAGGTATGTGGTATTAGGCAAGAAAGAGTCCATGGTTGGCTAATGAACAAAGAATAAACACAATAAAAGGAGCGAAAGAAGTAAATTTGCATAGAATGAAGAAGATAGAAGAAGAGTGGATGTTAAGAGGGAAAATGAAGGTGAAAGCAAAGAGAGATGGAAGCAAGAAAAGAAAGCTTAAGCTATTATAGGATGTCTACTGTAACTACATCGTGTGTAACATCCCACAACCATAGAGTATATACTCGAATATCCAGAGGGTATTCAAGTACATATCCTATGACAATGGTATGTTAGAGCAAACATAATTTCTTAAATGACATCATAAAGAATATACAATACTTAAAAACTTCAACATTTCATTTCATTCATTGACAAAAGTTTACATAGTATTCATTGAAACAAATATTTACAATCCTTATAAAAAAAGTTTTATATGACAAGAAACTACAAATTACAAATTATAAGTCCTCTAATGTCAGTTGACAGACCTTTGAGCCATAATGTTCTACTAGACAATCTTAGGAACTAGGTCTCCTATCTCGTACTAGAAAAGCCACGTTGCAATTTTTGATAAGTTTTGCGAACTCAATAAGTAAATCATCATTGATGATCTCACTTAGGTCAAAGACACAAATATCACACAGTCGACCAATTTCACAAACATTCTTTCAGAACTTGAATAACCCAATCAATCACATTATCATGGCATATCACTTAATAATCACAATTTTAGAAAATATTTCATGATAATCTATTTCATAATCATAAGTATACAAACGCATATGCATATGAGACTCTAGATTCGTTATTATTTGTTGTGACCAAGTGTTTTTTAGATACAGATGCATACACTGGCCTATTGGGCTCAGTTAGATACAGAAATCACTGAACAAAGCTCTACGTGCAAAATTCTAAGCTTAAAGCTCTTTCAGACTGGCTACTCTAATCACAATGCCTTTATTTAAACATGCGTTTTATGAAATGCATCAAATAACAGAATATGCCATGTATAGAATTCACTTATAATGCACAGACAGAATCTCATATTCATCGGACCTAGGTCCGGCATTAATCTTTTGTTGAGTATACAGATATCATTCAAAATTTAGATGCAAATAGAATACTTCCAATACATTCCCGAATATCAAACTCCTCGGACCATTAAAGTTCAAAATTCATAAACAAATTACAATTAATTCATTACCAGTTCAATATATAGGAGTTAAATGGAAACAGAAATAAATAAATCCTAGTGATATTGTCTAGGTTGACTCATAGTACGCTCCAATTTATGCTATTGCCTGGATGGTCCAGTAATGTTTAAATGACGTCCGACTTGAGTGTCTAAAATCATACAATTCACATTATAAAGTTGATCAATCAAATATATATTCATTTGTGAACATATATACATATGTCATACCTGTCTCGTACCTGAAAAATCACGTTGCAAGTTTTGATGAGTTTTGCGAACTCAATGAGTGAACCATCATTGATGATCTCACTAAGGTCAAATACACAAATATCACACAATCAACCAATTTCACAAATATTCTTTCAAAACATGAATAACCCAATCAATCACATTATCATGGCATATCACTTAATCATCACAATTTCAGAAAATATTTCATGATAATATATTTCATAATCATAAGTATACAAATGCAGATGCATATAAGACTCTAGATTTTTTATTATTTGTTGTGACCAAGTGCCTTTCAGATACAGATAAAGATACTAGCACATTGGGCTCAGTTAGATACAGAAATCACGAAGCAAAGCTTTACGTGCAGAATTTTAAGCTTAAAGCTCTTTCAGACTGGCTACTCTAATCACAACGCCTTTATTTAAACATGTATTTTATGAAATGCATCAATAATAGAATATGCCATGTATAGCATTCACTTATGATGCACAGACAGAATCTCATATTCATCGGACCTAAGTCCGGCATTCAACTTTCATTGAGTATATAGATATCATTTAGAATTCAGATGCAAATACAATACTTCCAATACATTCTCGAATATCAAAATCCTCGCACAATTAAAGTCTAGAATTCATAAACAAATCACAATCAATTCATTAGCATTTCAATATATAGGAATTGAATAGAAACAGAAATAAATAAATTCTAGTGATATCATCTAAGTTGACTCACAGTACACTCCAATTTATGCTATTACCTGGATGGTCCGGAAATGTCTAAATGACGCCTGAATTGAATGTCTAAAATCATACAATTCACACATAATTTACATTACAAGGTCGATCAATCAAATATATAATCATTTGTGCACATATATACATATGTCACGTTCAATGCATGCTCAATTGTTTTTTCCTGGGTATGAAACCTTATTCAACTTTCTTAACCATTCAACATCATACTTTTCTTACTACCATTTTGCAATCAGGTTTATCCTTTTAAAATAGCTTGATTTACTGCAAATTCATCAATCATACTTTACATAAACATTTCCATGATCAAAAAGCTTCTTATAATGCACACACAGTTGGTACCTTACATCTGAAATTTTAGCAAGCCAAATCTATACATTCACCAAAAATTTTCCATCAACATATATACTCATACATTCACCCAATTCTTATTCATAAATACCCGAATTTCTTCAATACTCATTCATCCCAATTTAGATGCATTATTATCCAACATTCTTTTCCTTGAAGTATAATATCAATTAGCAATTAAAACTTATCGCACATTTAACCAACTTTTCCAACATCAAATTGTATTCTATTTAAACATTAATCAAGTCCAAATGCATCATAGTTAAATACCTTATCCTTAATTTTTTCAAGAATCACACAAAAGAACATTTTCTTTACTTCCATGCAATTTCCACAATCGTATATGGCTTCCCATAATCATAGGATAGGTTATCCAAAAGTTCCCATCCAATTCCTTCCTTAGTTTTCTAGATTTTCTCAGGACAGGTTTTGGGTCAGTTTTGTATGGCCATTATGACATAGAAACTGAGATTTCTAGATAATATATTATTATAAACAAATATTTCTTTATGTCTTAAGTTTCCAATGAACTAAAACTCATACAATTTGGTTCATTATTCCTAGAGTTATGCCTAAAATACTACAGACTGTTTTCAAACAGTAATAAGATCCAAAAAATCAAATTTAACCTAAAATTTGAAACTCTTAAAAATAGAATTAAAATTAGATTCCCTCATGTAAAATATAGAAATATGTCTCTAATTTAATCTAAACTTAAAATAATCCCATTTGGATGTCTACAAATCAAGTTATGGCCAAAATACGAATGTATGTTTAGTGAAAACACTACAGAACATATTCTAGCAATTCTTCTTTCATTTTTTTTCCAGATTTTTTTACACTTTACACCAAAGTTAAACAACCTCTTTATATTTCATCAATTATACCTCTATTAGACTTGAATCATACTCCAATTTCTCATCATTAAAATCTCTTATTCTAGTTCAAAATTATTTAATTGACAGCTCACAAATTATGAAACTAGAAACTTTTACATTATTATGCATATAGTCCTAGTTCTTTCCTAATTCAAGAACATCAAATTAACATCTTTCTTTGGAATAAATCCACCTTCATTATACTTCAAATCAAGACCTAATTCATCCATAAATCAATCTATATCCCATGGTTTTCATACACTAAAAACAAAACAGAAACACTTCCATGTTCATGCAAAAATTTCTAGCACATCATACGTAACTCATCCTAATTCATCATCATCAATTATCTAGCATAACATGCTATAAACACTAATCATTTACTTACATTTTTAACTCCAATTTCAGTTCAAAAGATCAAGACAATTCAGTATTCCAAGCAAGCAGAAACATCACACATTCAAGGTAGAACTTGGTTGGATTTCAGCTAGAACATGTGGGCAACGTCCAGCTAATCTTTTACTTAATTTTGTGAGGGTAAAACATGGATTTTTTTAATATAGAAATTGGACATAAGCATTAACATACATAGGGAGATGAAAGAAGTGAGGGTTTCGGTGGTGGGTGAGAAGAAAGAAGAGAAATGTGTTGAACGAAACTTACTCCTGTAGAAACTCACCAGCTAAGGTGTTAGGTGTCATGTAATTGAATAGTCATATGTCTTATGGCATGTTCAACACTTATCAAGCATAGGTGCTACCAAATGTCTCCAACTAGATCACTTATTCATTAATCAACTATGTCATTTGTCATCCACTTATCAGCCCATTTGTCACACAATTTTTGATCCATTTGTTAATTAATTACTTGTCTAAATGTCACTCAATTATAGGCTAAATAATTCAAATTTTTCGTGCATCAATTTATGCTATCACTTGGCATTTGTCCTAGTCTAAACGTACATTTTAATCCATCAATTTTTCAATCCATATTATTTAATTCCAAATTTTCTAATTGAAATCCAATTATATCAAAATTCAAGATATATCAAAACATAATTTACATCATGATTACTTAATTTTTTTATACCCGAAATAAGTCAATTGAGTGCATATGCTAACTTGTAATGTGCACAAATATCAATTTGTGTATGAATGCTAATGTTATGCATGTATATGCAATATTTAATATAGGGTTAAACCCTAAGCACAGACGAAAAAATAGGGCATCACATCGTGAGAGGTTTAATTAGTTAGGAATCATTGTTTAAGATTTGAAGAATCCTTTTTCACTTGGAGTAAAAAAAAAAAGCACTTTAATGGTTTATTAGAAAGAAAATTGACAAGGCCTTATAGATGGAGAATGGTTAAAAACATATCTAGTTGAATTTATCTTACAACACGCAACTTGAATTTTTCTTGCAGTTTACATGGATTACACTAAGATTTTTGGGTAATTTGGCAAATTTTAAGATTTGTTGTTCCCCAAATTGCTAGGTTTTTGCAATTGCTCCATTCTAAGGTATTTTTACCTAATTTTCTTCTTATTTTACAGTTTTAAGTTAAATTTCATTCCTTTCTCTGTGAATTATTAGATTAATTTGTTGAATTATATATGGATTAGATGGAATTTGAATTTGGAATTGTTAATTTTGCTCACTAAGTTATAGATTGCGATGATTTTTGTTATATTAATCATAATTTGTTATTTTCTATCAATTAGTTGATGTTTATTAGTATTCATACCCATTTCATATTTTGCATGCTTTAGGGTTTAATGTGTGTAGCATAAGTTTAATTGTTTAATTTCTTAATTTAATTTTAAATTTCAGTAATTGCATTTAATAATTGAATAATTAGATTAATTTTTTATTCAGCTTTAAATTATGTTACTAAATTTTAATTATTTTGATTTTCTATTTTTTAATTTCATTGTGTTTAGTTTAATTGGATTTTTAATTATGTGTTTTTTACAATTGAATAATATAGTGTGTGTATGACTTAAGTGTGGAAAAAATTGATTTTTTGTATTGTTATTCATTATGATCAGAGACACTTATCAGTTTCACCATTGGACAAACAAGTTTACTTTTGTGCAAAATTAGTTGTAGAAGCATTACTTGTAGAAGCATTACAATTGTCAAGATCATATGTAGATATAAGTTGAGCAAATTGCTCATTTTTAATTTGGTAATTGGGATTATATTTAATATTCTCGAAGTGATTTGATCTTAATCAAAGGATTTTATGAACATATCTCTAACTTAGAATGAACCAACAGCCAATATGTTATTTTCCTTTCACTAATGCTTCAGAGTTGGCAACCACTACAAGCATGTAGTTACCGTTTCTTGGTGGTGTCCTTGTTTTCACTATCTTAATGCGTTACCTATACACCCTCTGGACTAAAGGGTGATAGGTCGTCATGAAAGTTATACCTGCATAACAACTTTTACGAAAAAACATGAGAAGACTAATCTCAAGACTAAAGGGTGACAGGTCGTCAAGAAAGTTATACCTGCATAACAACTTTTACGAAAAAACATGAGAAGAATAATCTCAGAACAGAAACGTGAACGGATTACTTCAACCCGACAAGAGTATAGCAAACCCAATACAACAGCGATAAGCATAAATCCATAACCATTGGAAGGCTCGTAGAGCTTTGGATTCCCTTCGTTAAAATCACAGGGAAGAGTCCAATACACTCCAAGAAACAAGGGCATAACAGGACGGCACCATGTAGAGTATAATCCAACAATCATATACATACCGCAGAATACCATCATTCTGACAACATTTATTTAAGGATAAGCATAAGTTTATCTAAGGAGCATGGAACATGGAAATCACGAGTAAATGGCTTTTCCTTCACCATCCCCTTTGAGTTGGATGCATGTTCAACCTATCAAGCACAGCATTGAAGTCAACCGGCTGTCCACTCTCCTCCATCCGCTGAATAGCACTGACAACATGATCACCCCTAAACCCCATGCTTACCAACCTGTCAATCAACTCAGTGTATGGATGATTGCGAGGCAAGTGTGAATGACTTGGATTGCAGGACAGCATATTTGTGCTTGGTGTAGCTGTCTGTGGATTCTGGAGAGGGAGATTTGCAGAAGGGTATCCACCTTGCTGAAAATGTTGTTGTTGAGAAGGATGATGTGCTCTCCCACCTTCATTATCATACATCATGTAGGCAGTACTTGTGGGAAGAGTGGGGTGGGGACCTTGAGCTGCATACACATCGCCTGTTTGTGTTCCAAAAGCTCCTTTAAGCTGCTGAGGTGAAGGTGAAGGATGCTGGGGAACTCCTCTAGCAGCAGTATATCCATAAGGCAGGGCATCCATGCGGCTAGTTAAGGGTTGAGGAATGGTTGAAAAGGGGACTTGAGCAGGCATGCTTTTTGGAAGCGCATCTGATGGAGACAAGTTTGATGGTTGAACTGGTGGGTTGTATGAGGGATGAACTGTCGTTGAAGAAGGCCTAACCTGGGGTTGCATGAGCTGCTGCTGTTGTGGCTGTACTTGCTGAGGTACTTGCGGAGGCCATTGCTGCTGATACTGAGAAAACTGTTGGGCTGCTGGTGTCTGAATCCCTTGTGTGTGTGGCACTCTGGAAAGATCTTGCACTTGGGCTGCTCGATATTGAGGGTCAGAAGGTAGATATTGGGCCTGGGGATGTGAACCTTGAGCTGGTAACTGGGAAGGAGGCATATAGTAGGGCGACGGGTGAGTAACATTCTGAGCTGGGGTTTGAGGTGGAGCAGGTAAAATTGGTGGTTGTTGCTGATGGATAATCTGGTGGGGAAGAGCCAAAGCTAATTGTTGGTTATGCAATTCAGATGTGCTGTCAGAGTTTTTCTGATCCGAAGCAGGTGGTGCAGCTTTCTCTTCATTGGATTGGGAGTGACTTGATGATGAGGATTCTTTATGCACAAGGTGAAGCTTCGCTAATTCTTTTTGAGTCTCAGCAAGTTCTTGTTTATCTCTTAGGATCTGGACAGACCTTTGCACCTAGAACAAGCGGCATATGATAAATTAGTACCAAGGCAAAGAAGACAAACCAGAAAATGAAAGAATGCAACTAAAAACAAAGTACTGTCAACCATAAAGTTAGCTCTTTAGGTTCAAGTAGGACCAACTTCCAGTGAGAAAGTTGCACTAAGCTTACAGTATCAGGACATGTGCTTGATCTATTTTGAGTGGGTGTCTTCTGTGTGAGGAAGGGGTAGAGAGTGGCCGAAAAAGGGACACAAGCATTGACACTTCACAAAGTTTGGACAAACAATTTTCAACAGATGGGTACCACTATGTAATTATAAAATGCACCATGATAGATGCAAATACATGCCACATAAACTACTTGAGTGACTGAAATACAAGGCTTTTTCCAAATTTCCCCCCCATTATTATATAGAAGATGATTCACATAAATACAACTCTTGTACATTCACATCTTTTTCAGTGAAGTTAACAAGGCCCACCAAAAAAAAACTGAAATGAGGGACCAATTTCAAATAAACCAAAATAAATTTTATATTTTATAGGGAAGGGACTTGAAACCAAATATTAGTCATGAGATTAGGGTAGCTATGCAAACATTACACAACTCTCATACATGCTCCAAAAGAAAGGCATAAGGGCATGGACAAAGCATAACAGCTATGTACATTCAACAGTTGAAAAATAGTTAAAAAGAACCCAAGTAAAATGAAGCCTATTTAAAGCTATTGACTTGAAACCTCTGATTTTTGCTCTCTTCAATTTAACTTTTGACAACTTACAAATATATTCTTCCTTATTCCTTTGGCACCTTTCACAAGGTAGCTCTAAACACACTAGAGAAAGCTAACCATGAAGTACAAGATGAAAATTAATGGATCAGATGGGGAATTAGGGTTTATTTGTTACAAAGAAACTTGAAAGGCATATTGGAAAAGAAAATTTGCAGGTTTGATGAGTACTTACAAGGTCCAAGGACTTGTTGGGATGCTATTCTAAAAATTAAAAAGATGTTATATTGTTGTCTTCCAATCATGCAATTATTTCTGGATGTATAAACATGGTTAAGACAGTTACATAGCATACTCTTGTAGAGTAACTCAATGGTTCTCTGAAGAAGAGATTAGTTGATAATTAAAATAGAATTACACACGGAAAGGAAAAGGGAAAGGAAAAGCTGACTAAAACAAAATTTTCCATACATACGAATGTCAGATGAGACTAGAATCACACATAAGAAAGTTATGAAATCATCAAGAAAGCAATCTATATGCTTGGAAGAGAAGGCACTAGACCAGCCTGTCAAAGTAACCCAAGTTATTGAAAATCATCATAATAGCAAAGTGCATACTTTCATGGTCATGCCATTGGGTGCCAAACAAAGATATTTTATATGTGCAAAATGATAATAATTCTCTACTTCTCGATAAACATAATTCATGGTAGCTTACCTCTTGAAGATGTTTGTCAAGAGATTTAAGCTTTGAATCAGCATCCCCATGGTCACGAACTATTTCAGATCGCATCTCTCCAATTGATTTATCTATGTTATAGGAATATAATTCCAGTTGGGACAGCCGTGAACTGATTCCCTCAAGGAAACGCATGAGGCTATCAGTATGTTTTTTCATACTTTTCTCAACGGAGGTGATAACATCTTGAGCAAAAGAGTCTTCTGGATGGCTATAAGAAGTAGCAGGGAACACAGAAGACCTAGCCATTCTGCTTTTGTGAAAATCCTGCGTCAAGGCAAATCATCGCATTCAATGTCAGTGTAAGAAGATTCGAATCTAAATTTAATTTTAAAAAAAAGTCTATAATACAGTATAAGGTACAAACCCCAAAAGTGAAGGAGCAAAGGAGCGAACAAGTAAACCAACTTAACTTCCATTCGCATGCCCAGAGAGAAACTATAGTATCGTAAAATTTTTGCTTCTCAAAACAAAATCGCTAAAAAACCATAAACTTGAGAAGGTCTTCCCTTCAAACGTTGTTCTATCTGTCTCCCTCTAATCGCTAATACTAAACTCATCTTGGAGAAGAATAAGAAGATGATATAGATATACAGCCCAAATTTCCCTTATCGATCTTTGTTTGACAGATTAAAAGTTGATTCAATTGAGAGAGTATTGTGATTCAGATCATCTTTTGATCAGATTGCAAAGAAACAAAGAACAGGTTGGTTATAGTGATTCAACTACAAAGAGTGACACAGAAATTTGGGATCTTATTAAGACAGTTAAAAAGCCTTAAGTTCGCGTAGATAAGGATCAAAGTGATGAATAATAATAATAAACACAAAGAGTGCGCGAGTATCAGTTTGAATCGTTGAAAGACAAAATCTGGTAAAAGAAAAGAAGGGGAAATAACGACTTTGCGAAAAGTAACCTTGTTGGAATTGGAGGTGATCACAGGATCCGAATGGATGGCACTTGCACTGGAAGAGTCGTGGTTGCTGCCGTTGCCGAAGTCTTCATAAGAGCAGAGGATGTCGTCGGATCCGAAATCGAATCCCTTGGTTCCAGACGAGGCCATTTGGGGGATCGAAATCACTAAGGGTTTCAGAAACTGAAATAAAATGAGAAAGGGGAGAGGATGGAACACACAAAGCTCCTCTTCTTGTTTGGCTTCAAAGCAAAGTTGATTTTGTTTTCAATGTGTTTTCTGGAGATAAGGATGAACCGACTTTTTCTTTTCTACCTTCAGTATATTTTCTAAACGACTTTTTAATTCTAAATGGAACGTGTCTCAAGTTTTCACATTTTTTAGTAAAAGAATGAACAGTAAGCTTTAGATCAATTCATTTCACGCTGTGGCCCCTTCTCCTACAACCAATATTTGCATATAAAATGCTCTGGGCTAGGTAACCCAATGCCCAATATCGTACTACATCCATACATTAGCCATGACCCAACACTTAGCTAATAATTTATCATACCAGTTCATTTAATTAGTGGATAATGTTAATTATTTATTCAAAATATTTGATAAAATTAGTTATTTAGTACTAATTGTTGATGTGTAAAATGACTTATAAAGATATAATTTCTTTAAAAAACTTGTAAGGGCATGAATATTATATTTCTTAGTATTTCGTTGAATATTCTTATAAGAATTTAAATTTTAATATTTAAGTTTACAAAAATTAAGCTTACAATTTTAATAATAATAATAATAATAATAGTTTAAAGTTAAATTTTCTATTAATATGAACGATACAACGAGTTACATCCTATTAGTATTTTTTATATAATATGTATAAATTTTATTATTTAATAAATTAAAAATATCTATAATTATAGTATGACACA
>JANSVA010000009.1:3678853-3723258 GCA_025504915.1 Erythroxylum reticulatum | reverse complement strand
ATTAGTATTTTTTATATAATATGTATAAATTTTATTATTTAATAAATTAAAAATATCTATAATTATAGTATGACACAGATACGATATATAACATAATTCAAAATTTATAAAAAGATGGTATAAATAGTTTTTTACCTATTAATTTTTGACTGATCATCAAAAAAGCTTCTCTTATGGAACTTTTAGAAATTAGGTTATTGAGGTTAAATAAGCTAACTAATAACTCATTCACCAAACACATCAATAAGTTTTTAAAATAGTCAAAACGTTAACTTTTAGTCAATAAATTAAAAACATTAACTTATCAGCTATTTGCCAAACACTTCCATTATTTATCTCAATCTGGCAAAGAACCATCTTTTTGGTCATCCTCTTCCACAATTCAACAGCTAAGTTTTCAGATTGTTTCATCTGAATAAGCCGTCATTGTTTAAATAAATACTCACTTTCTATTTGCAAAACTGACCATGGTGAGATAGGTAGGTTTTGTTGATGACAGTAAGAGAAATTTCTCTCTACAATGTGCTTGACTTCTTTATTTCACATTGTAGAACAATACGGGAGAGACCCTGCTCACCATAAAAATGTTCATTGAAAATTTCTTTGCCAAGTCTTAGACAAGGTAACCGATTTTGCAGTCTGCTTGATGTTTGGAAAAGAGATGATATAGTGCAAGATTGATCTAGATATGCGACAAACAGTAGGCTGGAGGGGCTGCTTTCAGAATGCCGCAATGACCGGTGATGATGGCGATTTTATAAATGTTTAAAGATTTGTTTCCAACAAACTTCTCATCAAATAATTTGTTTATTTGATTTATTTTCTTTTATTATTTTTAAAATATTTGTCCATAATTTATTTAATTACTTTGAATATAAATATAAGTTTAATTATCCAAAAGAAATCATTTTTTCGTGCTCTTTCGAGTGTTTGTCTTATGATCATATTATGAGACACATTTCAATTTATTATTCAAGTATTGAATATTAGTTTTCGTAGAATTCATTTTGAAGAAAATGGTTGTAATAAGATCTCCAATTTTAATTTGAACTCCAACACAACGAAATTGTGTGAATTTCATAAAGGCACAATTAGATCAATGTTGTGCGGTGCTTAAGATGGACCTAATGTTACATATTATATTGGTAAATAACATGATATAAGGTTTCATTTTATTGGTTATGTAAACATTAAATGAGTAAGTATCCTTTGTTTACTATGTTTTTAATCAAATTTTGGATAATCTGAAGAACATTTGGCAAAATTTCTTTTGGATAATTGTTTTTGTATTTTTTTTTTGGACGTTGAAAGAAATATTTTATTGATACTAACAAATGCTATTACACTATTACAATAAAAGACGTGTTACAAACTAGCTATTGTTCAATACTATATTCCTAAAATCAAGGTTACTGGTCAGGTTTTTTCGATATGTGTAAGCTTTAATTAATTAACCTCAATAATTCGCAAGCAAACGGGTCATTCGCATAGTACTTAAGGTATCGGTCTCACGAGGAGAGATAATCTAATCCTTAAATCTAAGGCCAGAACCATTTGCAAAATTCAAAATGTACGAAACTAAAGAAAGAATTCAATTTAATCAAGCAAATCAATTCAAGAATCAATCATAAAAATGTTAACAATTTAGCTATTGCAGTAGACACTCCAGAATCAATATAAGGAATTACCAATTAAGAGAAAGAAAATCTTACCTACTTTATCCATAACCTAATTGACTATAAATTACTGAATTATTGGTTCTAGAAGATTTTAGGGTTGATTACTTTATCTCAGGTTATAACCATTAACCCTAATTTATAAACCTTAATTAGATTATAGAAGTTACAATTTCTCAATTAACAACCTATCTAAAATCTTAATTAGATTTGAAGTTGTCTAATAAACTATCGGAAACTTATGCAAGATCTCTCTTTGCACAAATTACCGATGTGATTTAATTCTTATTATATTAAATCACCTAACTCTCGTTAGCCCAATTTAATTATTTTTCACTCGATTCACTTTCTCAATTTATTATCAAATTATACTTGTTCAAAATTAAATCACAATAAATCCAAATAACATATAAGGAATTAGATTTCATTATATCAAAGATAACACCCCAAAGGTAAGTTTAAAACATCATCAACAACCAAAAAATCGTATCATCAACTGTTTTTCCAATTCTATACAATAATAAAACTAAAAATAGCAAGAAATATGAAATTAAATGGATGACGGGAGGCAGTGATGTCAGAAAACTCCTGATTTGAGAAGTACGTCGAGTCAACTTCTTCTCCTTTTCTCTCTTAATTCTTCTCTTTCTCCATCTCTTGATAATTCAACTAAAGCTATACAATCACAATGTGAGTTATATGGGCAGGACAACTATTACATAGCAAAATGTTTCTTATTAGGAGCCAGTAGCACTAAACAGGTAAATTACTTGGGATAACCACAACGAGGTAACAATCTGTACTCTAATACTTATAATTCGGGGTGAAAAAATCACCCAACATTTTCTTAGAGTACTAACAATGTAGGTCGCTAAGCAAGATAGCAAGGATCTCCTAGATTTCAACAAGACTGACTTGGATCTTTGAAGAATAAAATGGATAAATTGATGGATGTTTTAAGGTCCAGACTGGTAAATTAAGAAGAGAACCAAAAGAGGATTTTTTTGAGCTAAGTGGAAAGTCAAAAGAGGATGGACGCAAAGTTTGATTAGATCGTGAAGAACCATGCCTCATCTATCCACAACTTAGATGTACAGGTAGGTTAACTTGCTAAGACTTTATCCTCTAGAAGTGCAAGTAGCCTACCAAGTAATACTGAGGCCAACACAAGGGAACAACTCCAAGCTATCACACTTCAAAGTGGCAAGCAGATGGAGGAATAAAGTGTGCAAAAGTATAGCCAAGAAAGGGGAAAAGGCAAGGAGATTTAAGAAGAGAGGCCTTATGTGCCACCACCATCCTATAAGCCTAAACTTCCGTATCCACAAAGGGCGAGATAACATCAGTTGGACATTCAGTTTTTTAAGTTTTTGGAGAAACTGAAGAAGCTTCAGATCAACTTTTCATTGGTGGAAGCTTTAGAGTGCATGCCCAAGTATGCAAAGTTTCTTAAGGACATACTAACACACAAATGTACTTGGTAGGACAATCAGATGATGATTGTTTCAAGCGTGATGCCTTCAAAACTACAAGATCTAGGGAGCTTTACGATTCCATGTGTTGTTGGTAACTTTGAATTTTCTAAATGTTTATTTGATTTAGGTGCAAGCATTAACTTGATGCCTTGTCTGTTTTCAGAAAATTGGGACTAGGACAGGTCAAGCCAACATCCATACTAATTTAGCTTGTAGATCAATCCATCAAAAGGCCATATGGAATTGTAGAAGATGTGTTGGTAAAAGTGGATAAATTTATTATTCCTGTTGATTTTGTTGTGTTAGATTTTGAAGCTGATAAAAATTATCCATTGATTTTAGTTAGGCCCTTTATAAATACTGGTAGGGTAATAGTTGATGTGTATAAGGGAAAGCTTGTTTTGAGAATTGATGATGAGCAGGTTGAATTTAAGTATCTAAATATTTGAAGAAATTGATGGATGGTAAATTATGTATAAAGATTGATGTTATGGATGAATGTGTGAAGGAGGTTGAAGAGGAAGTTAATGAAGTTACTGAAGTGTATAGGGATAAAAGTGTGAGAGAAGAGGAGTTATGTGAGGAAGTCGAGTTAGAGAAGTTGGAGAGAATAGATACACCTATACCACCTTCCATTGTTAAGCCCTCATTTTAGAGATTAAACCCTTACCTTCCCATTTGAGATACACCTTTTTAGGTAAGAACCATAACCTACCCATCTTTATCTCGAACTAATTGGATTGTGAGCAAGAAGATAAAATGGTGGAGACCATTAGGAAGAGGATGAGAGGTGTAGGGTGACAAATTTCTAATATTAGGGGGATTAGCCCTAATGTGGTGATGCATAGGATTAACCTAGAAGTAGGATGTAAAACTATGAGGGAGTGACAAAGAAGGTTAAATCCAAATATATAAGAGGTTGTGAAGGAGGAAGTAGAGAAGTTGTTAGATGTAGAGATTATTTATCCCATTTTAGATAGTGAGTAGGTGAGTCCTGTACAGTGTGTGCCTCCTGTATAGTGTGTGCCTAAGAAGGGAGGCATAACAATGATGGAAAATGAAAATGATGAAAATATTTCTACTAGGATCATTACAGGTTAAAGAGTATGTATTGATTACTGGAAGCTCAATATGGCCACCAACAAAGATCACTTCCCTTTATCTTTTATGGGCCAAATGATTGAAAGGGTGACTGATCTTTTGTGGGCCAAATGATCGAAAGGGGGACTGGCCATGCATTTTACTATTTTCTTGATGGATACTCAGAGTACAATCAGGTGGTTATATACCTACAAGATCAGGAGAAGACCACTTTCACTTGTCTTTATAGGATTTTTTCTTGTCAAATGATGCTTTTCAATTTATACAATGCACCTACTACATTCCAAAGGTGCATGAAGGCTATATTCGTAGACATGAATGAAAACTTAATGGAGGTATTTATGGATGACTTCTTTATCTTTGGAGATTCTTTTGATCATTGTTTGTTTAATTTAGATAGAGTGCTTCAAATATGTGAGTAGTCTCATCTAGCCTTAAACTAGGAGAAGTGTCACTTTATGGTCCAATAGGGAATTATATTGGGCCATAAGATCTCATGTAATAGGATTGAAGTAGATCGAGCTAAGATTCAAGTAACTGAAAAGCTACCACCTCCCATTAACATGAAGGGCATCCGAGCCTTCCTTATTCATGTAAGGTTTTATAGACGGTTTATTAAAGATTTTTCTTTCATCACTAGACCCTTAACTCATTTATTAGTTAAATATATGCCTTTTATATTTGATGATACTTTTTTGGATGCTTTTAACAGGTTGAAGAAGGCACTTATAGCACTACCCATTCTGACATCATCGGATTGGTCTCTTCCTTTAGAGATTATGTGTGATGTAAGTGATCATGTCATTGGTTGTGTCCTTAGCCAATAGAAGGAAAAGAGGTTGCACGCCATCTACTACACAAGCAAGACCCTGACAGGAGCACAACTGAATTACACAACTACGGAAAAGGAGTTGCTTGTTGTGGTATTTACAAGTGAGAAATTTCGTTCTTATCTGTTAGGCTCATATGTTTTGTTTTTATAGATCAAGCAACATTATGATATATTTTCTCCAAGAAGGATGCCAAGGCTAGGCTTATCTGGTGGGTGCTTATGCTCCAAGAATTCGACATTGAGATTAAAGACAAGGAGGGAGCAAAAAATGTTGTAGCATATCACATTTTAAGACTTAAAAAAGGGCACTATGAAGAAGAAGAGGAAATAAAGAAGAGCTTTTTGAAAGAGACTTTAATAATGGTAGACAATTCTTTTCATCCTTAGTTTCTAAATATTGCAATCTACCTCTTAGGTAGTATTCTTCCTTCTGATCTCTCTTATTAACAAAAGAAAAGGTTTGTATTTCAATGTTCTCGTTGTATTTGTGATGAACCTATATTGTATAAGATATATGCTAACATTGTGATTCGCAGGTGTGTCCCCGAAGATGAAATGCCTGAAATTTTGATGCAATGTCATAACTCACTTTATGTAGGGCATTAACGGAGCTAACAAGACTGCATCTTGAATATTGGAGTGTGAATTTTATTGGCCAACCTTGTTCAAGGATGTTCGAGATTTTGTATTGAAGTGTGAACGATGTCAAAGAGGGGCAACTTATTGAAGAAAGATGAGATGCCACTTTTAAACATCATGGAGGTGGAGATATTTGATTTGTGGCGCTTGGACTTCATGGGTCTATTCCTATCCTCCTTAGGTAACACCTACATATTAGTTGGAGTTGACTATGTTTCCAAGTGGGTTAAGGTCATCACTACTCCAACTAATGATGGCAAGGTAGTTCAAAAGTTCATCAAGAGGAACTTTACGAGATTTAGGGTGCCCAAAGAGATTACAAGTGATGGAGGGAGTCATTTTTGCAATAAACCATTTGAGGCTTTTCTGAAAAGAAACAATGTTCATCATAGAGTGATGACTCCTTACCACCCCCAAACCAGTGGCCGAGTGGAGGTGGTGAACAAAGAGTTAAAGAAGATTTTGGAGCAGGTAATGAATAGCTCAAGAAATAATTAGGCATTGAAGCTAGATGACACCTTATGGGCTTACAAGATAACTTTCAAGACACCTATAGGAACTACTCCATATAGACTTGTATATGGCAAAGCATGTCATTTACCTTTGGAGTTGGAGCATTGCACCTATTGGGTCGTTAGGAAGTTGAACATGGATTGGAAGCTAGCAAGTGAGAAGAGATTGTTACAACTTGATGAGGTTTGATGCTTATGAAAATGCCAAGTTGTACAAGGAAAGGACAAAGAAGTGGCATGATGCTCATATTAAGAAAAAGGAGTTCAATAGTGGGGACTTAGTTCTTTTGTTCAATTTACGACTTCAATTATTTCCTGAAAAGCTTAAGTCAAGATGGAGTGGACCCTCTAAGATTATTCAAGTGTTTCCTTATGGAGCTTTGGAGTTGGAAAATGACAAGGGTGAAGCATTCAAGGTCAATAGGCATAGATGCAAGCTATAATATAGAGGGATATACTCATATTCTTCTACTCCTTCATGAATACATGTGAAATGGTCAAGCTAATGAACTTAATGTAGCATGTTTACCTTTCTTTTGCTTGCTTTTGCTTATTTGTGGGTTTGATTTGTTTGGTTTTGATTATGTTTGGTTTGAATTTTGTTTGATTTTTAACTTATTTTCTTTTAAAATTTCTTGTTGGTTAATTGATTTTGATGTGTTGGTAGGTTGATTGAATGTTGGGAATGCATGCTAAGCTTAGAAGAAGGCTAAGAAGTTGGAAAAGTTGGATAATCCACGATCGTGGGAATTGGTTATTTCCCACAAATATGGGAAGGCTCTTCAAAAACTTTTTGGAGCCTTAACCCACGATCGTAGGAATGGGCCTATTTCCCATGAGCATATGAAAGTTTTCTAGTAACCTTCTGGAGCCTTAACCCACGATCATAGAAATCATAGGAATTTCCATGATTGTGGGATCCTTCGATAGAAGATTTTTAAGACTTTTTTTCTTTCTTCTTTCTTCTTTCTTCACTTTCTCAGTCTCTCTTTGCACCTGACTCTTACTAACCCTAACTTCGAAAGTCTTTCATCTTTCTCCCAAACCTTGTTATTTTTTCCATCATTAATCACTTCTTTTACACTTATTTCACATTACCCATTCAAGAATACAAGGATTTGGTGAGTTTTTATTTCTCTCTCTAAAACATGTCCACCTCTCTTTTGCCTATTTTTGCATAATTTTCTTCTTCAATGTCTCCAAAGAAGCTTGCCGCCCAAAAACCTATTAACCAATTGCGCCTTCAAGTCTCCGGAGAAGGTAAAATCAATATGGTGGCCAATTTTTGCCCTTTATTCCCAACTTTTTTGGAAGAAGAAGGTATAAGATTTCGAGGCTTTAAAAATAGAGAATTATTGCCTCCTAGATACTTTGATTTTGAATTGTTAGAAACTTTAAGTTTGAGGTGTAACATTGAATAATTAGCTGCAAATATTGGTTAGGGTCGTCTAATTCGTTGTGATGGATCGATATACCTAATGATGAAAGTAGAATTTTCACCACTGTGCACTATAATCCTAAAATGGACACGTTTTAGTTTAGAATAGGTGGTCATACATATAAGCTTGATTATACTGTCATTCGTGTGCCTTTTGACTTGTCCAACATGAAAGTTTTAGATGACCGTGATGAAATTTTTGTGGCTGATTATTGGAAAAGCCTTACAAGTGAAAACTCTTTTGATTCTACGTAACACTTTAATTCGCAGCACTGAACATTTACTGCTTCACAAATTATGCTTAATTGTTTTTAATAAAATTGAAAACAATAAGTGTTTGGATAAAGAACTCTTCTTTCTTTGGTGCATAAATCACAAAGTTAAAATAAATACCCCGTATCACATTTTTAGTTCTATTATGAGTTGCATTAATAAGACAAGCTCATATTTTGGTGTGGCATACATTGTTACTACTTTGGCTTTGTTTTACAATCTTGATGTGGATAGTGTGCGCATTGCTAACCCTGATGTATTTAATGTATCATATTTAAAACACTCTAAAATTTTGGAGCTCCATTATATGGAGCTTTGAAATCCTCAGATGCGCACTGCTATTAAGAGCAGGAAACGCAAGAACTCAGCCACGTCTCAACCATCCACCTTTCAGGCACCCCTAGAGCCCCATGAAGAATCAGTCACAGAGGAACCAACAGTAGCATCAAAAGTTGATAGTTGCACCTTGAGAGAGAGTAACTAAAATTTTAGGAAATCTTAGGCCAAGCATAAATTGAATTAATTAACTAAAGGGGAGCAAATAGGGATAATGACAAATCCTAATTCTTAATCTTGATTTTCTTCAAGTTTTAGTTTACGATTTTAGTTTAGATTGCGTTTTTTCCTTTTACCTTTAGTTTGTTTTTATTTCACTTATCTTTTTAAATTTGATGGAATTGTTTATGTATTCACTACAACAAAAAGTACTTTAGACAATGAGAAGTTTTCAACAGTTTAAAAATGTGCTGCTAAAAGAAAATTTAAAGCAATAGTTTTTAAAGTATTGCCTTTAATAATATTAAAAGTCCAAAAAATATTAATTTGCTGCTACATATAATAAAAGACAACAAAATTAAAAAATGTTGCAATAACGTCTCACATATGCAACATCTGGAACTGTTGCTATAGTTCCAGTCATTTATTTACTAAAAGGTATTTATTAATATTATATATTTATTTATATGGTTACTTACTAATGTTTGTTTAAAACATAAATTTATCTATTTATTAATAAATATTTAGAATATGTCTTAGAAAATTAAAATACATATTTATTTTTATTTAGTAAAATTAAAAGATATGATACAATTGTTCCAAAATACACGAAAAGTACTTTAATATATACACAACAAATTTTATTTAATTCCTCTCCCTTTTGTCTCATGTAACAATTAAAATGTTAAAATGTAACAATTAAAATGTTAAAATGTAACAATTAAAATCCCTATGTTCTAAAGCACATCCTCTGGTAAGTATAATACAGCATCGAGCTCATGCAGTGTTTTGGAGCCAGAAAGGAAAAAAATATACCAGTTTACATTATGAGACCTACACGCCACTATATAAGCCCCGTTTCTAATTCTTGCCTTTTCTGTTTCATGATCCCTCGCGTCTAGTTCAATCAACATGACCCCATGTCATCATGAATAATAGAAACCTGAACGTGGGAATATTATAGGTTATATTAATACGTCATTTGATGTTACATTATTATCTTTCATGTCTTTACATCTTGTTTTACACTTATTCTGTGTCAATTATCGTCTTTTGAGTGATTATTCATATCTTTTTTCATAGATTACATTAGGGTAACAGTAGGAGACCCGTCAAGACTACCTAGGAGACTCGTAGTATCGTCCCTACAAAAGAGGGCTGGATTTGATACTTCTACTACACTTTATGAGTGATTGCTCCAAACACACACACATTACAGAGATAGCAGCCATGGCTATAGGCCCACCACCACTGCTACCGTCACATTTAGTTTTTCTAACGTTGCCACAAGAGCAGTTAGACAACCCACTGCCACATTTTGTTATAAAGGCACAATAGCAGCACTCCCAGACCTTTAAGACGTAACAGTTATAGAGGCACCAAGGTTCATTAGATTGGGATACCTCGGGCTGCTGGTGTACGAGAGATTTTATCATTCAATGGATGGCTAAATTTTTTCGACTTCAGAGAGCCAGTCTATTGGGAGCTAAACCTAGAGATTATACGGACCATGGAGGTGAATAATACTAAGGTGTCATTAAAGGACGATTTGATTCCCATTTGTAAATTAAGAGGCGTGGCCCACAAGCTTAGCTATGGTCAATTTAAGCCAACACCGGCATGTACTCAAGGAACACAAACAGACCTGGACGCCTAGCAAGGTCTCCTTAGGCTGGGACAGGCCAGACACGGACGCGAGGAACTATTTACAATCGATGGCCATCATGCTCCATATGGTCTAATAAAATCTAAGGCTTTAGAATTTCAATTATTATCGATAAGGAATGTACACATTTAATCCATTATATTTAATAATTAATGCATTAAAATACCTAAGATATTTACTTTAATTTATATTTGATTTTAAGTATATTTTAAAAGTGAAAGAGTTAAAGTAACCCGAAAATATATTTATTGAATCATCCTCTCGACGTTTACACTATATTATCTTCATACAGTAAGAATAAAAATAAGAATACAAGAAGAGGATACAAAATAAAGCATAAACTTGGAGAGTGAGCATTGTCTCGAGCAACAATTAAAAGGTTACAGCCCACGCAAGTCATCCCATGCAAGATCTCTCACTCACGTGAGAAGGGGCAGCTGCCATTCTTTATTTAAACTAGCTATTGAACATAAAAAGAACATGTTGTGTGACGAGAAGTGGGGCTGGAAATGTGGAGCGAGAGAGAAAAAAGAGGCAGCTGGAATGGAATGCATCTCACGTGAGCCAGCTGTCCCACTCTCATTTTTAACCCATCTTTATTATAGGAAGGGTGGTGTGTAAGGTAATGAGGAGGGCAATCGGATAATGCAAGATGAAGACACCCGTCCCATTCCTCAACAAACCTAGTTTTTATTATAAGGAAGTGGTGTGTGGTCGGCTGGAGTGTAAATGGTGAGTCTGTGAGGGCTGCTAAAAGGTTAGAGAATAAAAACGTGGAAGGGCGGGAGGGATCACAGAAACCTGTCCATTTTTCCTTAAAACCTAGTTGTTTCATCTTTTGTGAGGAGAACAACGTAGCTTTTGAATAGAAAGGAGAAAAGTGTCGGCTGTTGGAAGAGGAGGGAAGAAACGAGAGAAAAAAGGGAGCTGACCCATAATCCTCGTCGGTTTTGCAAAGGAGAGCGGGCAAACTTGCTGTTTATTCATTATTCATCTTCGGTTTAGATAGCCTGTTGCCAACTATCAAATAATAAATTCATAACTACCAAACTATATAGTAAATTACGAGCTAGGGTCGAACCACAAAAAACTAGGATGCAAATACTATTTTAAATATTGCAAACAAAAGAAAACAAAACACCTTAAATGATGAAAGCAAAACAGCTATGACATAATGAACGTAAACAAAAACACAAAAACAAAGCAAATGTTGAAAAGATTAATAACAATAGTAAAGAAGTGAGATGAATATATCTTTAGGATTACTAGATGGTCATTGATCTTTGAATCTAAATAAAAGGTAATTTCATCATGATGTTAGCCTATGGACTCGATTAAGCTCTCGAACCCTTAATTTCTTTAAAATAGGCAAAACTAGTAAACTCTAGAAATGCTCCGATTTCCACTATAACCTAGAATAGGTTCTCTAAGTTCAATAGTGAAGATACATTAGGTACTATGAAACAACTAACTTAGGTCACCTACTCATAAGCTCGGAAATCGTAACTTAAAAGTATAGGATCCTAGATTAGTTGATTAAGTATCCTCACAAATTCAACTAACCTATTTCTACTTATAGGAATTACTATGGACTATTACATATCATATGCTCATCCCTAGCATTTGGATTAGAAAGTTACTGATCGAGTGTTTGATGTGTGTAAGTTTTAATAAATACCTTTGATAATTTGCAAGCGCAGGGTTCATTCGCATAATACCTAAGGTGTCGATTTCATGAGGAGGGATAATCTACTCCTAAAATCTAAGGCGAAAATAAATCACAAAAATTCAAAATATAATGAGACTAAAATGAGAATTCAATTAAATCAATTAAGAATCAATCACGAAAATATTAATAATTCAACAATTGCAACACACACCCAAAAATCAACCTAAGAGAATTGCTAATTGAGAGAAAGAAAATTTTACATATTCTTAACACTAACCTAATTGATTATGAATTACTCAATTATTAGTTCTAGACAATCTTAGGGCTGATTACTCTCTTTCGAGTTATAACTGTTAATCCTAAATTATAAACCCTAATCAGATTATGGAAATTGCAATCCATCGATTAACAATCTATCCAAAACTCTAATCATATTTGAAGTTGTCCAATAAACTATCAGGAACTTATACAAGATCTCTCTTCTCACAATTACCGATTTGATTTAATTCTTGTTCTACTAAATCACCTAACTCTTGTTAGCCCAATTTATTTATTTTTCATTCGATTCATCCTCTCAATTTATTACCGGATTATTTAATCACAAAATTTAATCACAATAAATCCAATAAGCATAAAAACAATTAGATTTCATTACATTAGGAATAAAACTCCAAAGGTGAGTTTAGAACATCCTCAACATTTAGATAATATCATCAACTATTCAAACCACTTCTATATAATGATAAAATTGAAAAAAAATAGGAAATACAATTGAAATGGAGGACAGGAGGCAGTGACATTGAGAAACCTCCTGATCCAAGAACCACGTTGAATCAACTTCTTCTCCACTTCTCTCTTCCTTCTTCTCTTTCTCAATCTCTCAATGAATTCTTTCTAGGGTTTCTTCAAGGTGTCTGATGTCAAAAGGTTCCTCTACTTTTTCGTCTTGTTCTTAAATGCCTTTTGTGTTTTGAGTAGCCCTAGGGTATTTTTTTTGGGGTCCAAAAAATTCCTCAAAACTTAACGTTTATGAATTTCTGCATTCTGTCACAATCATGGCATGTAGGCCACGATCGTGGGTCATATCCTGAACTTCTATCACGATCGTGGCTTGTTGTGACATGATTGTGGGCCTTTGTTTTAGCTTGAATATCTCCGAAACTTCTCTGTTCTTCGATGTTGACTATAAAACGCTAATAAACCTTAAAAATGTAATATTTAAGCCCAAAGACTTGTACTAACCCACAAAAAAACTTAAACACCAACAATTAACAAACTAATTCAATTCCAACCTAAGCATATACTAAACGATTAAATTAACAATTAAATATATCTTAAAACAAGCCCCAAAATATGATGCAATTTACACTTATCAACATCCCCACACTTAAAAATTTACTTGTCCTCAAGCAAACAAAACAGCAAACACCAAAAATCACAAAGCACACAATGCAATAATGAGACTTTGGCTTCAAATTCATGAAATAAAGATAACTCTAAACATAATCATTCAAGTTATTTCAAATCATTAATATGCAAAATCTGCATCTTGGGGCTCTGGAATAAACATACATATTAATCAAAACTCAAATGTCAAGTTACTCACCCTTTTCAATTATACACACACATTAATAATTCTTTAGTCATTCAAACTTTGTAACTACTCCTAAGTACGTGTTCATGAAAAATCAAGCTATTTACAAGTTTGGTAGGTTTTATTAAACACTTTTTTTATATTTTTTATTTTTATTGAGCATGGACCTAGTCTTTTACTCGGAGGCAAACATTGGTGATGAATGTCGATCCGATTACTCAACTAAGTCATGTTTTTTTATAAAGCTGCTTGGTTGACACGTCATTATAGCTTTTTGACGCGAAGACACACATTTGTGATATTCGTTGATTCGGTTACTCAGCTACATTACATTCTCAACTGCCTACTAGTTCTATTCATAACCTGAAGGCCAACAGAATAGTTATTTATTTAAAATTAACCAACATTTTTTTAATTGCCTACCTTATTGCTTAAGCTATTCATTTTCATAAAAAAATACTAGCAGAGCTACTTAAGTCGAAAGACCTCAAATTATAAATGAGTATGACAATTTAGAGGGTGACAAATTCACACTAAATCTTAACTAACTTGCATTTTTATCCAAAAAACCCAATGCACTAATTTTGCGAGCTAATGACTCTTCACAACCTAATAGACTTTGTTCAAAAATAAATCAATTTAAATCCATCTAAGCCATTGACACATTCACACAATTCACAAAATGCAACCTACCAAACTATCATATAATATGCCAAATTCACATTCAATGCAAAACACATAACCTTCCAACACTTGAACAACACATTGTCCTTAATGTGAGAAGGAGGCAAACAAACACACAAGGAAAGAAGAAACATAAATTAAAGTAAAAAAAAGAACAAAATAAGGACTAAATTTATAAAGAAAAGGATTAGAAACACAGCCTCATGGTGATAGAGGCGGGGATGGTGTCAGAGGTGGCAGTTGGATGCCTTGAACCTCGAAGTAATAAAGGATACGATGTATATCCCGGCTCTGAAGTCTTTGAGTTCAAGTCATCTCCTTAAAGTTCTTCACAAGTGTATCTATAATTACCCTAGTGTTCACGGAGATTTTATCGAGCCCTTTCTTCCAGCCCGGTTCATTAGTATCTTCTTCCTATTCAGAATCCTCACTAGTTGAGTCCTCTTTTACCTACTGAGGTAGTGTTGTGCTCGAACTCGCCTGACTAGCCCTGATTTTCATATGAGTCTTCAGCACGCCATAAATGATGATGATTTAGAAAATCTAGGAGGTGGACGATTACACCACTACAGTCCACACCATAATACTCAGTAATGACAGAAACCAAGTACCCTATACCCAAATTATTGCTTCTCTTATATAGAGTCACAACAATAGTGTTCAACACATATGTGGAGGTACATACTGGGATGCTGTGATCCATGCGCCACAACAGGAAAAGTTCCTTTGTTGAGCACTTGTTGGTTTCTGATTTATCAAAAACCAATTGGCTTATGAATTTATGTAATAACAAGTGCTCATGGGTTCTTATGATGTTGTTGTGGGCATATTTAGTGTCGAATCGCTCTAACCTAGTGAGCCCATTCCAATAACAAGAAGCACGAAAGTCATCGTGTTGATATATAATGGAAGACTCAGGAAACCCGCAAATATCACACAAGATTTTAATGTTCAACTCATAGTTTCTTCCTTGTAACCTAAACCACATTTCTTTAGGAGTACTACGATCATAATATAGCGAAGTGAAGAATTCTATAGTGAGCTCCCGATAGACATGATATTGGAACTGTATGAACTTCGCCCATTGAATTCTTTCTGCTATGTTCTCTACCCTATCCTGCAATTCTAGCTTATTAAGTGTATCAAAATCAAAATATTTCAGGACTACAATTTCTTTAGCATTGAGGGATTGGAAACGAATACTTTTCTCCTTTGTGTAGATCGGGAAAGGTGTTCCAAAGTTTGCCACCCTATTCCTTCGCCCTTGTCCCATAACTTGGGTTAGTCCTGACGATTAATCGCGCTTTGCTGACTACAGCGCGACATACTGGCTTTTAAATAAGTAAAAGTTGGTGGAGATTGGAAGTTTGGAATTTGGTTAGCGAGATGTGAGAGTGTTTAGAGGTTCTAAAATTAGAGAGATAAAGTTAAAATGAAAGTGAGTGAAAAAGTGAAGTAAATGGAGGGTAAAATGGTAAAAAAATGAAACTAAAATTCGTGTGTTCCAGTTTTACCCTACCGCAAGTCATGATCATAGCTTGCAATATTTCCACCAATTTCTATTTTTTTCACACTTTTTCAAAATCACTTCTTAACATTTTAAGGATCTTTCACCTCTCTTTTACTTATTTCCTGGATCATTAAATTCATGTCAAAGTCCATTGCCTTCCCGATTTTATTGGAATGAAGCAACCTAACTATGAAATTCAACTATCTAAAAATCAAAGGAAATAACATCAAATTAACAATCTATGGGTTGCCTCCCATGCAACACTTCTTTTAACGTCAGTAGCTCGACGCTCTTCTTATACTCATAGTGGTTCGAATGAATAGTGCAATGGTAGTGCAGTCATTGATCTTACCATTTGCACATGAGCTACCATGTCTTGGGTTCCACCTTCCTTCTGCTTCACCTTCCTTCTCCTTCTCCTCCACGATCATTTCTTTCTAAATGCATTCCCAGGATCCTCAATATCTTCCCATTGTTCTCGAGGTTCGATTTTGTTGATGTTAACTGGAGGTAAAGGAGAACTATTATCTTTCTTCAACACAGTAAAGGTTATTTGGTTGTCTCCAACCCTCAAAGTTAGCTTACCCCCATCAACATCAATTATAAAGTGGGTAGTAGCCAAAAATGGTCATTCAAGGACCATAGTGGTTTTGTCCTTAATAATCCCCTTCGGCTAGTAAACTATTATGTTTGTTGTCTTTACTAGCATCTTTGTGGGATTTAACTTTCCAAACATCAAATTTTGACTAAAGTTATAGAGGCATCATATTGAAACTGGCTCCCAAATCTATGAATGCCATGTTTACGTTGACTCCATTGATGCTCTAAGGAATGTAAAAATCCCCTGGGTCCTCTTGCTTTTATGTTATGTTAGGGTTTTCTTCTACTAGGCACTCCTTAAACTTCTTCTTAACTAAATCCTTTATGTTGAGCCTTGTATGTAGAGGTTCCGTTATGTCCTCAACCTCGTTTAATTCAACCTCCTTAAAATTTTGATCGCGATTTTCCAATATGTGTAGTTTTAATATTTTAACCTCGATATTTCGCATGCATATGGGTCGTTCACGTAGTATCTAAGGTGTCAATCCTACGAGGAGGTTAATCTTATCCTAAAATCTAAAGCTAAAATTAATCGCAAAAATTCAACTTTAACTAAACTAAAACAATGATGCAATTCAATCAAACAACTCAATTCAAGAATTAATCAAGAAATATTAATAAATCAACAAATTGCAACACACATATTAAGAATCAACCTAAGGAATTACCATTTGAGAGAAATGAGAGTTTTTAATTATCTTCAACACTAACCTAATTAATTATGAATTGTCAGATTATTGGTCTTAGACGATCCTAGGGTTCTCTCTCGAGTTATAACCAATAGCTCTAAATTATAACCCTAATCAGATTATGAAAATTTGTAATTTCTTAGTTCATAATTTATCTAAACCCTAATTAGATCTTATGTTTCTGACTAGACTACCTGAAACCTATATGAGATCTCTCTTCTCACAATTACTTTGATTGATTTCTCATTTTTATTAAATCACCTAACTCTTATTAGCCCAATTTAATTATTTTTTATTCACCCTCTCAGTCTATCACTGAATTATGAAAGTGCATAAATCAATCACAATGAATCCAAATAACAGAAACAATTAGATTTTTATTGAATCAAAGATAAAACACCCGAAACATTCAAAAAATACTATCTCAATAGCTATCCCAATTCTATTCATAAATAAAATTGAAATGCACTAGCAACCAGATCTGAACAGATGACAGAGGCAACAACGTCGGGAAACCTCCTATTCTGGGAAGTACTTCGCATCGTCTTATTTTCTATGTCTCTCTTCTTTCATCTCTTTCTTAATCTCTCAATGAACTCTTTCTAGGGTTTCTTGATGGTGGCTGATGCAAGAAGCTTCTTTTTCCTATTTTTTATTTTTTTATACTTGATGTGTTTGTGGCAGCCCTAGGGTTTTTGGGGGGTTGAAAAGGTCTAAAAAGACCTTTAAATTTTGATTTTTCTATGTGTCTGTGCAATACAAGCCACGATCGTGGGCCATTTGTAAGCTTTATGTCACGACTGTGGCTAGCAGGTCACGTTCATGGGCCAAGTATTATGCTTCTTTCATGATCATGGAGATTAGGCCACAATCATTGGCTGTCTCCCTTAGTTCTGTCATGATCATGGTAGATGGGACACAATCGTGGGCCATTATTGCAATCCAAGTCTCTTCGAAACTTCTTTGTTTTTCGTTGTTGATCCTAAAACACTAATAAACACATCAAGTACATCAAAGACATAATAATTAAGCTCAAATGCTTGTACTAACCCATAAAAACACTTAAACACAAATAATTCACAAACTAACATAATTATACTAAAAACACATACTAAACAATTGAATAAACAGATAAACACATATCAAACTATACCTTAAAACATGATGCATTTCACACTTATCAACATCCCCACACTTAAACATTTGCTTGACTTCAAGCAAATAAAACAACAAACACATAGAAAATTCACGCAGCACACAATGCAGTAATGAGACAATGACTTCATCTTCATATAATAAATTTAATTTAAAACACAATCATTCAAGTCATTTCAAATCATTAACATGCAAAATCTATGTCATGGGGCTTTGAACTAAATAAACATATTAATCAAGACTCAAGTGTTAAATTGTTTACCCTTCTCAATTACACACACTCATTAATAATTCTTTGGTAGTTCAACTCTGTAACTAATTATAAGTACGTTTTTATGAAAAGTCAAACTATTGCAATTTCAGTAGGTTTTATTCAAAAGCGCATTTTTATTTTTATTTACTTTTTATGAACATGGACTTAGTCTTTTTACATGGAGGCAAACATCGGTAATGAATGTTGATTCTAGTACTCAACTAAATCATGTTTTTTATTAAGCTGCTTGGTTAAAACGCTATTCTGGCCTTTTTATACGAAGGCACACAGTTGTGATACGTGTCGATCGAGTTACTTAACTATATCATGTTCTCAACTAGCTACTAGCTCTATTTATAAACCGAAGGCCAATGGAATAGTTACTTAATTTTAAAAATAACAAAATTTTTTATTGCCTACTTTATTGCTTTAGCTATTCATTTTCATAAAAAATACTGACAAAGCTACTTAGGTTAAAAGGCCTCAACTTATGAATGAATGTGACAATTTAAAGGGCTACACTTAAACACTAAATCGTAGTTAAGTTGCATATTTAATCAAAGAACCCCAATTAACTAATTATGCCAGTTAATAATTCTCTACAACCTAATAGACCATGTTTAAAATTAAATCAATTTCAATTCATCTAAGTCATTGACACATTCACACGATTCATAGAATGCAACCTAACAACTATAATATGCAAAATTCACATTCAAATAAAACGCATAACCCTCCCCACACTTGAATAACACATTGTCCTCAATGTGAGAAGGTGATAACAAACACACATAAAAATAAAAATAAAGACTAAATTTAAAAAGAAAGAAAGAGTTTAGAATAAGGTTTATGGTAATGGGGTTAGAGGTGGCAGTTGAATGCCCTAACCCTCGAAATTCCGATAAATATAACGTATGTCCTGGCTCTGACATCATTGGGTTTGGGCAATCTCTTTCATCCTTCTGAAGTTATCCATAAATGTATCTATAATTACCTTGGTATTTGCGAAGATTATGTCCAGTATCTTCTTCCAGCCTAATTTTTCTGCATCGTCTTCCTCATTATTTGAATCCCCTTCTTATTTTTTTTGGGCGTTTGAACTTGCTTGACCAGTCCTACCCTTAACATATGTCTTGGAACTAATATCCTAAAGTTCCATATTATGGTACTTCAGGATTTTAGCTCACTATAGATGATGGTGGTTCACGAACTCGGGACGTTAAACTACAAGTCCATTGCACTCAATTCCATAGTAATTATCTATGGATGAAACCAAGTAACACATTCCTAAATTATTGCTCCTCTTATTTCAAGCAGTAATAATTGCATTAAAAATATGGGTGGTTGTGCAAACTAGGATGCTATGATCCATGCACCACAACATAAACAATTCCTTCATCGAACACTTGTTGGTTTCTGTTTTGTCAAAAATGGTTTGGCATATGAATTTGTGCATCAACAAGTTTTCATAACTCCTAATAATGTTGTTATGTGTGTTCTTAGCATTGAAACGCTCTAATCCAGTTAGTTATATACAATAGGAACTGAAAAAGAAATCGTCACGTTGATCCACTACGAAAGACTCGAGGAAAATAAAAATTTCATATATGGTGTCATAATCAAGCCCATAGGCTTGTCCCCGTAATCTAACCATAGTTCCCTAGGTTTGTTGGATTCATATTGAAGAGAAGTAAAAAAAAAACTCTAAGGTTAGTTCTTCGTACACTGGGAATTGAATTTGAATGAACTGATCCCATTGAATTTTCTCAGTTAAGTTCTCGACCTTGTCTCGCAATTCTAATCTATCTAAAGTTTCAAAGTGAAAATAATTTGGAGCTATAATTTATTTACTACGAAGGGAATGGAAACAAGTACCTTCCTCATCCGAGAAGATCAGAAAAGGTGCTCTGTAATTAGCTGCTCTGTTCCTCTTGCCTCATCCTGAGACTTGTGTTCACCCTACTAATTGACCATGCTTTACTGTTTGCTTAATGCGCGGCATATTGGCTTGTGAATCAGTGGAAGTATAAAGAAATTTGGAGGTTTGAAATTTTGTAGAGAGAAGTGAGAGCGATTGGAGAGATAAGGTTTAAAGAGATAAAGTGAGTGAAAAAGTGAAGTTAGAAATGTATTTATAGGTGATTAGATGGTAAAATGGTAAAATTTTTAGTGAAATACGTATGTCTGTCGTTTTTACCCTGTCTTGGCCTATAATTTTTCACCAATTTTAATTTTTCTTCTTCTTTGATCATTCTCCATTTTCGAAATCCCTTCTTAATTCCTTGTGGCTCTTTTACCTCTCTTTGCTTACTTCATCGATCGTAGAATTCACATCGACGTCCTATGACTTCTAATTTTCTTTGAAAACGAAATAACCTAACTACATAATTCAAACTTATTGAAGACAATTTAAAGAAATTAAAATTCCATGGGATGCCTCCTATGAAACACTTCTTTTAACATCAATAGCTTGACAATCTGTCCTTGGAAACTCAACCGAGATCAATCATGAGCAACTTGCTTCCAGTTTTTTTGTTCAACATTGATTTTGTAGCCTGCAAGTAAGTTACAAATTGCAAAATAATCAGAAGGACAATATTGATAACATTAAGAAAACCAATTAAGCTCAATAATGTTCTTTTTCCGAGTGAACTGTCAACAAAATAAGGAATAACAAAACTCCCTGAATCTTCCATCAAATCCAACATTTTATCTTATAAGAAGGTAAGTTTCTCTCTTTCTTCCTTAATCACCTTTGTCTCCTCTGCTTCTTCCACTTTATGAATAGAGACTTTTATAGCTTCTTTAAACTCGATGTCTGTTGTCATCTATTCTTTGTCCTCTTGTTTTGTAGAAGATTCAAACACATCATTTATCTTGAATGAGCTACTATGCTTTGGATTTTTTAATACATCGTTCATGTTGAATGTCTCTTGGTCATCATTAATCAAAGGATAAGGTTCTTTTCATGAAAATCTACCCAAGATTTTTCGATGTTCATATATGGTATATCAAGAACTGGTGAATAAAGGGAAGGTTGGCTTTCTTTTCTTCAATCTCTTTCTTTGTTTCTTAGTCTTTAACAAGGTGGGGTTTAGTTTAGTTTTCCACTGGTCCTTCTGGCTCTCCCCCATTCTTAGGTGTGATAGCCTCATATTGCTCTCTTTAATGTATTTCCATATTACTTAGAGAGTTTTCCACGTTTTTCTTACAAAATTCATGGGAAAGCTGTCTCACTCAAATCTCTAGGTTGTGAATAGTCGAGGCATGATTTTTCGTTACTTGCTCAATTTGCTCTTTTATTCTCTTTTGGCCCTCTTCCATGTTCGTAAGCTTATCCAGGATCTTCTCTAATTTGGAATCCCAAGAACTGGTCTTATCTTACTGAAGTCCTAATAGTTTTTGACGTTCTAAATGAGTCCCTACATTGTTGGACCAATAGAAATTTATATGGTTCTGCCGCCTCAGGGTGTACACGTTCTAATAAGGATTGATGCTTCCCTAACCATATTATGCCTTATTGTAGTTCGTAAAAGTTCCTTGCTCCTTATAATATATATCCTCCATCATTGTTCTTTCCATTTCTTCTTAGCATCTAGCTCTTTAAACGTCTCATTTCTCATTCTAAGATGCCTTGCTGTGTCTCTACTTTACACCCTAAACTTCTTTCTCTCTCTCTCTATATATATAATACCTTAAACTAAAGAACTAAACCAATGCCTCCTTGGCAACCAAAAACTTTGATCGTGGTTTTCCGATATGTGAGTTTTAATATTTTAACCTCAATATTCCACAAACTTATGAGTCATTCGAGTAATACCTAACGTGCCAATCCCATGAGGAGGGTTAATGAAATCCTAAAATCTAAGGCTAAAACTAATCTCAGATATTCAAATTTAACTAAACTAAAACAATGATGCAATTCAATCAAACAACTAAATTCAAGAATTAATCATGAAATATTAACAAATCAACAAATTGCAACACACACATTAAGAATCAACTTAAGGAACACCCAATTGAGAGAAAGGAGAATTTTTACTTATCTTCAACATCAATCTAATTAATTATGAATTGTTAGATTATTGGTCTTGGACCATCCTAGGGTTGATTACTCTCTCTCGAGTTATAACCAATAACCCTAAATTATAAACCCTAATAAGATTATAGAAAATTGCAATTTCTCAATTCACAATTTATCCAAACCTTAATTAAATATGAAGTTTTCCACTAGACTATTGAAAACCTATGTGAGATCTCTCTTCACATAATTACCGATTTGTTTGATTTCTAGTTTTTATTAAATCACCTAACTCTCGTAAGCCTAATTTAATTATTTTTTGTTCAATTCACCCTCTCAGTCTTTCACTAAATTATAAAAGTGTCGAAATCAATCATAATGAATCCAAATAATACAAACAATCAGATTTTTATTGAATCAAAGATAAAAACACCCCGAAGGTGAGTTTAGACATTCCTCAACATTCATAAAATCCTATCTCAACAGCTATCCCAATTCTATACATAAATAAAATTGGAATACACTGAAAACCATATCTGAATGGATGACGGAGGTAGCAACATCAAGAAACCTCCTATTTCAGGAAGTACTTCACGTCGACTTCTTCTCCACGTCTCTCTTCCTTTGTCTCTTTCTCAATCTCTCAATGAACTCTCTCTAGGGTTTCTTGATGGTTTCTGATGTAAGAAGCTCCTTTTTCCACTTTTTTCTTGTTCTTTTTATACTTAATGTGTTTGTGGCAGCCTTAGGATTTTTTTGGGGTCAAAAAAGTCCAAAAAAACCCTCAAATTTTGACTTTTCTATGTGTATAGGCATCTATCCGATGCAGGCTACGATCATGGGCCACTTGTAAGCTTTCTATCACGATCATGGAAAGCAGGCCATGATCGTAGGCCAAGTCTTATGCTTTTGTCACGATTATGGTGATTTGGCCATGATCATGGGTTGTCTCCCTTGCTTCTATCACTATCGTGGCAGATGGGCCACGATTGAAGGTTGTTGTTTAAGTCCAAGTCTCTCTAAAACTTCTTTGTTCTTCACTGTTGACCCTGAAACACTAACAAACACATCAAGACCTCAAATACATAATAATTAAGCTCAAATGCTTGTACTAACCCATAAAAACAATTAAACACAAATAATTCACAAACTAATACAATTCTACTGAAAACACATACTAAACAAGTGAATAAAAAGATAATCATATATCAAATTATACTCTAAACCATGATGTATTTCACACTTATCAAATTCCTTATCTCCCTACTTGAAATTAACTTCCGCTAAGCTAGAATAAGGTATGAAAATTTAGGTCAAGGTTCCTCGATTGGCTCGTTTACCAGCTCACTTGGAAGGACTTCCATAATTACTTGTCCTTATCCCTTATCTCCATCTTCTTTCGCGTGTTTGAGTTTCTTTTCCTAGGTTTGAGTAATTTCCATGATCCATTCCTTTAGGTTAGACTTGGTATTGCTTAGAAGGTTCCTGCATTCTGAGTGAAAATTGCCTCTGCTATTTGACCTACTTGGACCTCCAAATTATGCACTGAAGAGGCGTGGTTCTTAGTAACTTGCTCGAATTTGCTTTTAAGCATCCTCTGTACATCCTCCATGCCTCCAATTTTATCTAGAATCCTATCCAACTTGGATTCTATTGAGCTTGGTTTATCTTATTGGAAGCCTTGTTGTCCTTGAGATCTGAACTATCCTTCAACATTGTTCATACATGAAAAGTTAGGGTGATTCTTCCACCCGGGTTTGTATGTGTTTGAATAGGGATTGTTTGCCCCTACTCGTCCATATTGAGCTCCCATATAATTCACTTGATCTGTATCACTTTCCTTCATCAAGAAGCAGTCCTTTGTATCATGTCCATAGTTTACACTTAAGTTACATGACTTTTACTGGAGTTGTGGACAAAGCCTTCATGTTGTTTAGCTATCGAGCTAGGTTGCCAATTTTTGCTTGCATCTTTGTCATTTGATCAACAACTACAATTCCTTTTTGTTCTAAAAAAGTAGTGGTTTGCTTACTCCGTTCGTTCGTCCACATCTATTACTTGCCATCTCCTTTATCAACTCTTCTTGTTCATCTACCATCTTTCTCATCAATAATCCTCTTTAAGCTACATCAGTTATGCCTATCTTATATGGGGTTACTCTTTTATAGAATGTTTGTAACAAGAATTCCTTGGGTAAGTTATAGCATGGGCATTTATGTTGCAAATCCTTATATCTTTCCCACACTTTATAGAGGATTCCCCATCACTTTGCTGGAAGTTAGTCATCTCCTTGATAATCTTCGTGGTCTTAGTAAAGGGAAAATACTTGTCTAAAAAGGCACTAACTAGTTGATCCCAAGTGGTGACATTGGCTAGGTTGAGAGAATGATACCAGGCCTCTGCTATATCTCTAAGGGTAAAAAGAAAGAGCCTAACTCTTGCTGTATCTTCCGACATATGATGATACTAAAAAGTATCCCAGATTTCAAGGAAGTTCACTATAGGTGCGTTGGGACCATCATTCGTTAGTCCATCAAACTGCACGTTCTATTGAAGCATGTTTAGGAGGGCTTGTTTAATTTCAAAAGATGCTGCTTGTATGGGTGACCTAGCTACTCCTTAGTTAGTCGCATTAAACCTTAGTTCCACGAAGTCTATAAGGCTTCGTTATTGACATCCTTGGTTTGCTTCATGGTCCAAATCTTACTGAAATTCCTTAGCCATTGTTGCTTTCACGATTTCTTCTTCTTCTTTACGCTAAGCTTTCCTAATGGATTGTTCTAATCGACTGATGTCTAACTTTAAGGTTTCAGATACATGACTCGATCTTCTCATGACTCTTGTGTTCATACAAAAGCACGATTTTAGAAATAGAAAGAAAGAAAAAATAGAAAACAAAAACTAACTAAATGCCTTAAATTAAAGAATCAACCTTATCACCTCCTCGGTAACAATGCCAATAACTTGGTCGAATGTTTGAAGTGTGTAAGTTTTAATAAATACCCTCAATAATCTGCAATTGTATGGTTCATTCACATAGTACCTAAGGTATCGATCCCACATGAGGGATAATCTGATCCTAAAATATAATGAAACTAAAATGAGAATTCAATTCAATCATTCAAATCAATTAAGAATCAATCACGAAAATATTAATAATTCAACAATTGCAACACACACCCAAAATCAACCTAAGAGAATTACCAATTTAGAGAAAGAGAATTTTACCTATCCTTAACGCTAACCTAATTGATTATGAATTACTAGATTAATGGTTCTGGACAATCCTAAGGCTGATTACTCTCTCTTGAGTTATAAACATTAACTCTACATTATAAACCCTAATTAGATTATGGAAATTGCAATCTCTCGATTAACATTATATCCAAATTCCTAATTAGATCTAAAGTTGTCCAATAAACTATTAGAGACCTATGCAAGATCTATCTTCGCATAATTACTGAATTGATTTAATTCTTATTCTATTAAATACCTAACTCTCGTTAGCCCAATTTAATTATTTTTCATTCTATTCACCCTCTCAGTTTATTACCAAATTATGCAATCATAGAATTTAATCACAACAAATCTAATTAACATAAAAACAATCAAATTTCATTAAATCAAGAATAAAACTCCAAAGGTGAGTTTAGAACATCCTCAACATTTAGATCTTATCATCAACTATTTAATTCAATTCTATACAATGATAAAGCCAAAAATAAATAGGAAATACAATCGAAATATAGGACAGGAGGTAATGACATCGCGAAACCTCCTGATCCGCAAAGTATGTCGAGTCAGCTTCTTCTCCACTTATATCTTCCTTCTTTTCTTTCTCAATCTCTCGATGAATTCTCTATAGGGTTTTTTCAAGGCAGCTGATGTCAAAAGCTTCCCCTACTTCTTTGTCTTGTTCTTTAAATATCTTTTGTGCTCAGAGCAGCTCTAGGGTATTTTTAGAGTTTGAAAAATTCCTCGAAACTTGACATTTTTTAGTGTCTGCAAGTCTGTCGATGCAGGCCATGATCGTGGACCACATCTAAGCCTTTTGTCTCGATCATAGGATGCCGGCCACAATTGTGGGCCATGTCCTCAGCATTTGTCATGATCGTGGCCCTAACTCTGGTGCCTCTATCACAATCATATTATGCCATAATCATGGGCCGTTGTTTCAGCTCGAACGTCTCTGAAACTTCTCCATTCTTCAATGTTGACCTTGAAATACTAACAAACACATCAAGGTACATTAAAAACATAATATGTAAGCTTAAAGACTTGTACTAACCCATAAAAACACTTAAATACCAATAATTAACAAACTAACACAATTCCAACTTAAACACATACTAAATGATTGAATCAACAATTAAATATATCTCAAAATAAGCCCTAAAATATGATACAATTTACACTTATCAATTACCTAAAGGGTGATCAAGCCTACAAGCAATTCCTAATTCATGACATTTATCCTAAATCCCAAACCAACCTAGACCTACAAGCATCAATTTAAGACAAATTAAACTCCATTCTCACAATTTCCATCCCTTCATCCTTATAATATCTCTAAACCCTAAGCAGTCTAGCCACACATGTTCATATTTAGCACAATAGATATTAAATAAACAAAACCTATACTTAATTAAATAAAACCAAGTCTAAAAATTATAAAAGCAGTGATAAAACTGAAATTCAACACTAACATAATAAAAACTCTTTATGCTATCAATAATCATACCCCAAATTACAAAATCTAAACTAATTGCATCATAATAAAAAATCCTGCACACATAACTTGCATAAAAGCACAAAATTAATTGATCATAAATCTAATAACATGCATAAATCCTAACTATTAAGCATAAATTAATCCAAAGCATCACAAATAAGCAAAAACCCATAACATAAACCATTAAACATTGAAATACCCAACAAATTTATATATGAAAAAGCACATAAATAAGCTCATACAACCAAGATTAAAACTGGAAAATTGAGGGAATAAGCATCCATTGATATAACATAAAGGTTCCTTACAAAATTCATAAAGTTCATCTATAAAATACATCAAACATTCATTCTAACATTCTAGAATATGTAAAATATGATTAGCACTAAGAAAGCTTTAAAGTAATGGAATGAATATGTAAATAAAACATTGAAATTGAAAGAGAATAGCTAAACTTATGGAAAATAACAAAAACTTCTCTGTTAAGCTTATGGAAAATAAAAAAAACTTCTCTGCTAGTTTCTCCTCTCTTTTTCGAAAAATGACAGATTTTGATAGCCCTTCTCTCTTCTTGGAGTTTTCCCAAAAGTGGCATATTAGAGACTAGCTTTCTAGGTCATTTATCTTTCTTTATTTAGTATTTTTCATTTACGGTAAACCCTAGGGTTTTCCTGTGCCTAAAAAGTCTAAAAAGTCCCTTAAAAAGTCAAATCCAGAAGCGACCTCGTGTCTGTCTATGCGCAGGCACAATCATGGCCAATTTATTTGCTCTCTATCATGATCATTGCTAACCCCCCATGATCGTAGCTCTGTGCTTAAGCTTCTATCATAGTGACCTTGGGTTATTTCCCAAGACTTCTCCGACTCTCCTCCGAATTCCCTTCATGGTTTCTCCTCCATAGATGGCTCTCCAAACTTTTTCAAACTTCTTCCTTTTAGCATATATTTGTGTTCAATCCTTTAATCTGTATGTAAACACAAAATGAAAAAAAATTGAATCTTTAAAAATAAAAATATGATTGAAAAGACATTGAAATGCATAAGAAAATATAAGATGATTCAATCCTATCACTTCCTAACACTGGTTCAATGTTCATATTGACGCCAAGTCACAGTTAAGCTACTTCATCTTGATTAATGTTATTTACCTCTTTTTAGATTGTTATGTTGTTTGTGTTAATTGAATCGGGTTTTATATAGATGATCTTAATACGTCATTTTGATTGTTCTATTACGAACCTATTGTTCTAATGTTGAAAGTAATCCGTAATTGTTACATTTGATCTTTGTTAGTAGCATCTAATGGTCTTGGATCATTAGGAGCAATATAACTTAGGTTAGATAACCGAAACGTTTGAGGTTATTGCCTATATTGATCATTTTCCACTTTGTAATGCTTCTACCAAATTTAATTTAGAGATCATATCCTAGGTTATTTGGTAGTTAGGTTTAATTAAAGACCGCATCTTAATTAAACACAACTTAAGGGAAAACCGAGATTATCAGAGCATACTATTAGTCTCAGATCAATAGTCTGAAGAGAGGTATGAAGATGCTAGGATGATGGAATATGCTTGATCGTGTTTAGGTCGAGATTGACACTAGAACCGGACCTTACTTTTATTCGACATTTTAATCATTTTTTATTGATTGTTTTAAATTGTTTTCGATATTTGATTTTTATTTTTCTAAATTTTTTAAAATCTAAACCCCCATTTTTATATTTTCTTAGCATCAATTAATTTTGTTACAAAAATTATTCGAACATTCCTTATGGATTCAATCCCAACTCATTATAACTACAAATTTTAGTGTATAGAGTCAAGTAAATTTTACAGTGTACTCAACAGGTGCTATTAAATTTTAGTTCCATTGTCTAGAAATGTGGTAGTTTAATTTTCAATTTTGATTTCAGTTGATGTTTAGTGAATATATTTGTTTATAATTGTTTCTTTTTTTATTTGATAATTTTTAAAAGTTTATTATTATTGGTATATGGTAGTTACGAGATCTCCTCATAGAGAACTTGAGCAACTTAATCTAGAGATCGAGAGAATAATACAGACATTGCGTAAGGAAGCAAGATCAACTTTGGTAGAAGAATCGAAATCTAAATCCAAAGACACGTTGGTAAATTTGAGAACTCTGAGAGAGTTAGCTACACCCGATTTAACTCAAAGACCATTATGCATAACATTTGTGAATTTTACTGAAAATGTTACCTTTAAGTTAAATTCTAGACTAATAAATTTATTATCTAATTTTCATGGTCTTGCAAGTGAGGATGCATATAAGCATGTTAAGGAGCTCGATATGGTTTATCTGAGCATAAGTCTTACGAGATGACCGACGAGCAAATCATGTTGAGAGCCTTCTCATTCTCACTCAAGGATGCAGCGAAGGAATGGGTATTTGATTTACCAGCTGAGAGCGTAATACGTGGTTAGAGATAATGAGACTACTCTTAGAGAAATATGTTTTGGTTTCAAAGATAGCAAGTATTCGGAAGGAGATTTGTGGCATCAAGTAGCATAATAGAGTCTCTATTTCCAAGTACTAGGAGTGTTTTAAAAAGCTATGTGCTAGTTTTCAGCACCACAACATTCCATATCATCTTCTCATCCAATATTTCTATGAAGGATTACTACAGGTGAAGAGGAGTTTGGTTGATGCATCAAGTGGTGGGACACTTTGTGAGAAGACTCCCATTGAAGCTAAGATCCTACTTGAGCAAATGGTCACAAACACCTAGGCTGGAGGGATCACCCCAACCTGAGTTACGGAGGGAACAGAAAATAAAATTACTTTCAGAATCAATCAGAAGGAGCATAACAATTTTAACCAAAGACATAAGGTGCCTCCTCTTCTAGTTTAGGAACATCTCTCGACAAATTTATCAATGCTTCTACTGCTAACAATTCAATTTCGGCAAGAAATGTAGCAGCTTCAACAGAGTATGATGTTGTGTAACAGCCACATACCCCCTAGAAGGATATATGGACGCCACACAAATTAGTACAAACAAACCCAAGCATTCGATGTCTTCCATAAAACAATTTAGGCAAACACACATTATATTACATTGAATGTAATACAAACTTGTTTTAAATCCCAATCTAAACAGAAATATAGTTATTACAAACTTCATACCAATTCAAATTCATATACATCAGATACAAGCCAAAATCAAACTCAAAAGTACGTTTTGATCAAAATAAATCTCAGACTCCTTTGGCCATTGCAGTTGACTTGTCCCAGCTAAGCATATAGCTTAGTGAGTAATAACTAAACTATGCATAAATTGACAATTAATCATACTGAATCAAGTTATAGCACAAGAATTCATTAAAAGTTTGTCTTAACGAATAATTCAAACATCAAGAATTTTTAAAATAGTTTACATAGATAACAGAACTGAGTATTAGAAAAAGGCATAATCCCATCATATTAGAACATAATTTTGTTTACATCAAAATCAAACATATTTCATAATACAAAACCAGATGCTACAACAGAGTAATTGCCCCCAGATGCTCCATGATGGAATCATTCAAGCTATCCTTAAACTGATGACACCGAAATTCCTCAGTAAGCACTGATTCAGGGGCATACTTACTGAGTCGATTAAATTTCCGATCGTAATCAGCAACCAACAAATTCCTTTGCTTCAGATTCAAAAATTGCTTCCACTTCTCCTTTTTGTAAGCCTCTATAACATACTTAGCTTTGAATTCTTGGGTAAAGAAATCCTAAGTCAAAGGTACTGGTAGCTGAGGATTTCTCAAAGCGAACTTCCACAACTCATAGGCTACTCCCTGAAGGAGAGAGACAAGACAATGCACCATCTAATCTGCTCGACAACTGATCTCTTCTAGCACCCTCTTCACTTTCTCAATCCAGAACTTAACTCTTTCATATTCCTCCAAAGACGTCCCAGTAAATTCCTCAATTCCATACTTCCGTAGTTGATCAATTGGAGCCTTAGGTATGGTCATACGGTGCAGTAATGTCATCATATCCTGGGACAAATTCACTAAAGCCTATCCCTGAGCTATAGGAGGTGGTGGCACTGCAGCTTCTCCTCGATTAACCCTAGAGGGTCCAGATGTCGATAGACAAGATTGTTCAGGAGTATTACTCTCAGCAACCTTGTCAATGGCTTCGTGAGATCTTTCCATCTTTATTTTTATAATCAAAATGTGGGATAAACTGCATTAGGCCAAAAGACAACTTTTACACTCAAGTATAAGCAATAGTTAAGCACTAGTTAAATCAGAATTGCCTAAACCATGCTTTGATACCAAACATTGTAACACCTACATACACCCTAGAAGGATATATGGACACCACAAAAATTAGTACAAACAAACCCAAGCATTCGATGTCTTCCATAAAACAATTCAGGCAAACATACATTATATTACATTGAACGTAATACAAAGTTATTTTAAATCCCAATCCAAAATGAAATATAGTTTTTACAAACTTCATACAAATTCAAATTCATATACATCATCTATAAGCCAAAATCAAACTGAAAAGTACATTTTGATCAAAATAAATCTTAGACTCCTTTGACTATTATTGTTGACTTGTCCTAGTCTTTACAAACTTCTCTCAGAACCTACACGGGGCAAATCCACCTTGCTAAGCATATAGCTTAGTGAGTATTAACTAAATTATGCATAAATTGACAATTAATCATATTGAATCAAGTTATAGCATAAGCTTAATAATTCATACATCAAGAATTTTCAAAATAGTTTACATAGATAACATAACTGAGTATCAGAAGAAGGCATAATTCCTTTAGAACAGAACATAATTTTGTTTATATCAAAATCAAACATATTTCAGAATACAAAACCAAATGACTGCTAATCTACCAATAGAAGTGGGTAGCATGACTTACATAAGAGATACCATGATTGGTATCATAAAACAGGAGACTTATGTCTCAATAACAAGAGACACCAAAGTGTCAATAATAAATGACACCAAAGTGTTAGTGACAAAAGACACCAAAGTGTCACAGCAGCAACTGTAGACCCTTCTAGGCATGCCTATTTACCCACGACTAGGACTTAACAGATTCAAAAATAGAACAGGTTCATGCATTCAACAACACAGACATTCCCAATTCAATACATGCATATAGCTTAATTAAAATTAGTTCAGTATTAGACAGAACAAATGAAGATGAAACTATCTTAAATTACTCACAATAGCTCCCTTTTCGCTTATTGCCTTAAAGTCCCAACAATATCTGCAAGCGGTTGTTCGACCTGCTCGTCTATATGCAATCATAAGTAGTTTCATATCTCAATTAACTAAATAAGTACATTTAAGAATTATCATATAATATGCATGTTCAATGAAAAATTCTCGGGTATATTTCCTTAATAAACTGGTGCAAATATTACTTGTACTTCAAAAGTTCCAAAATTCATACACTCAATTTTTATTCCAGCTTTTGCTGGAAGCATCTCATTCGGGTCAACTTTGCATAATCAATAAGAACAAGAAAATGATATATTTCTATAACACTTTCTTATATACAATTGTTTCTCTGTGTCTTAAGTTTCTAATGATACCAAACTCATACAATTTGGTTTATTATTCAATGAGTTATGCTCAAAATACCATAGACTATGTACATTTTAAATTTTGGCTAATACATGATCATGCAATCAAGTTGTACACCTCATAACTCTCAATTCCAACTTCCAAAAATTACAAACTTTATACTAAATGAAAGATAAGAGAATAAGCTATAACTTTTGTAAAGAAAGCTTGTCTAATTTGGCCTACATAAATACATTATATTGAATAACAATAGGACATGATTTTTGTCCCTAGTAGTGCTCCAGCTGAAGCCAAGACTCACTTTCAAGCTAAATTTCAAGGTCCTTAAGGATAGAATTCAAATTTAATTTCTTCTTAACTTTTGTATCCAAATGTTTCTAGTTTATTTTAAATTAAAATTCATCTCATTTGGAGCTCTACAGATCAAGTTATAATCAAAACACCAAACATGTTCACTATAATATCTCCAGTTTATAATATTCCAGTACATACCCTCAATTTGAGTTAACCAATCTTTTTCTAATCAATTCAGATGGCTCTCAATTTTCGTGGACAAGAAAACCAATGTCTTAGGAGTTTATTGTTTCAATTTTTAAGTCATTTGGAGATTGGATGACAAATTTGTGGCTAAAAGAATCAACACAGTTCAGTGTTGGTAAAACCATTGGGTGCAACTCTTCTCTTCTCTCTCTAGCTTAACAAAACACAGATTTTTCTTCTTCTTCACCGTAAACTTCAGACGTCTTCACTCTTCTTCCTACTTAATCCTTCATTCTACTCCATTTCTAACTTATATTTTCTACATTTCCACTTTCATTCTAACTCACCTTACTCTAAAACAACTCAAAATGCAAAATAATTACAAATACCAAAAACAAAAATTATACACAACTATTCATCATCTTTTGCGTTTGTTTACATCATTTTTTGCACTTATCACTTCACTAATTTCTCAGTTTATTCATTCTGAACACAACCGAAGCTACCCTTCTTACACACCTCATGCATAAATTTCATTTTCAATCATTCAAACATCATCAGACTTATTTGATTCATTTCTATGAACACTCAAATACCCACGCATATCTAATGAGAAACAGAGCATATATTCATTGAGTTTCATGAATTTCCTTGCTCTTCCTAAGCACGGTTTCAATGATTTGTCAAGCTTAAAACACACTTTAATACCCTTTACAATACACAGAAACTTAAAATATCACTTACTTGTTTCAATAAAAACTCTAACAGTAACTTTCGATGAAATCAGTAATAAATCTCTAGCAGTGATATTTTGGTGGATAAACAAAGAACAAGGAACAAGTTTTTATGTTGAAAGCTTACGGTGAAGAACAAGCTACGATGTTCTTCTCCTAAACAAAAACTTAACCCATGTATCCTCTTTACATGTAATACATGTGTCACCAACTAAAATTGCCACATGTTATACTACCATTGATTCATTTCCAACATTTTCCTAGTCCATACATAACCCAAAATTTTTAGAAATTTTCTAAATTTTACCAAAAATTTTGAAATAATAATAATAAGCTCCAATAAATTTTCAACATATAAAAATCCAAATTCTCATTTTAATCACATTTAGAAACCAATTATACCCAAAAATGTCAATGAATGCATGTACAATTATTTGTATATATCAAAAATACATATGTACGTTTAAGTGAATACTCAAATATACAAAGCATACAATGCACTACTAATTCCTCAATATTCTGACCCTTAATGTGGGATGTTACATGTTGCTTAATCAAAGTATGCAACAGTAGTTACAACAGGGTTTACAATAAATCCAACAAGAAACAAGTTCAAGCACACAAAACATTAAAAACCAAGTGAGTCAGATGACAGTGAGGTTCAATCGCCTAGAATAAAAAAAAGTGGAGAAAAGTTGTCATCCTAACCTGAGGTGAACCCAAAGAATGTCAGTGACATAACCTTAAGGAGCAAAAAGGAGATTGAGGGTCCTGAGAGAACTCCACTGAGGATTGCTACCAAGGAAGAGATCGAGAAGGAATTGGGAAAGGAAGAAAATTCATCATCAAATACGAAGGTAAATTTTGAATGTCCCAATATTACTAAGACTAATCCTCCCCTTTTTCTTAGTAGATTGATAGGAATGAACAAGGAGGAGACGGATAAAGAGATATTAGAGACTTTTCAGAAAGTGAAAATATACCTTTGCTAAAGGCAATCAAGCAAGTACCAAAGTACCCCAAATTCCTTCAAGAACTATGTACACATAAGAGGAAACAGAGGGATGATGAGAAAGTGATGATGGGTGAGAATGTGTCTTTGGGTTTTAAAAAGAAGATGCCCCCAAAATATCAAAATCTAGTTATGTTTACCATTCTTTGCAAAATTGGTAATATTGTGATTATTAGAGCTATGTCAGATTTAGGTGCTTCAAATAATATGATACCTCGTTTGATTTATGTTTCTTTGAATTTAGGTCCTTTGAAAGAAATGAGTGTGATTATACAATTGGTTGACCTCACCAATGCTTATCCTGATGGTGCGGTTGAGGATGTTTTGGTGCAGGTGAATAAGCTAGTGTTTTTTGCAATTTTTTATGTTATGGATATGAATTATTAGACTTCATACAAATCAATACCTATCTTTTTAGGGAGATCGATTCTCAATACTTCTCAAACTAAGATAGATGTTTGTGAGGGGACCCTCATAATGGAATTTGATGGGGAAGTGATTCATTTTAATTTTTTTTGTGCCATGAAACATCCTCCTGATGATCACTGTGTTTTTTCTATTGATGTGATTGATCCTTTAGTATAGGAAATGTTTCAATTAAGTTACAAGGATCATTTAGAAACATATTTTATTGAGGAATTGGAAGTAAAAGCCAACATTGAAGTTGAAATGAGAAAAGAGCTGATGGAAGTGGTGGCCTCTTGGGAATCATTAGAGAATTCTCCAAAAAGATATGATTTGGGCTCGATAAAACTATCTGAATCTTACCAGAAGTTGTTAACTTCTAATGTGCATGTAACGCTAAACTCTTTAAGCCCTTTTGTATTAGTCTGTACTTGGAGATGCTACTGTATATTGATATATACACAGTTGTATATGAGTTCAAAGATGTATTTAAGTCCTTTGGATATATATGTAATTATTTACAATGTCATATGCCCTTACATAAACTTAGAGTTTTTCGGTATGCGAAATCTTAGAGATTTCCGACATATAAGCTTCTAAGTGTATGAAACCGAGTCCATTGGATGGATATGACCATGGTGGTTAAGTTAAATGTGTTCTAATGCCTTAGAGATGATTAGAAAAGATTTATAGACTTATTGGACACTTAGAAAGTTTAATTGGAAAAGTTGATGTACATAAGGGCTTAATTGCAAATTGTTAAAAGTCAAAGGACCTAAACATAATTTTTCAATTCTTGGAGGAGAAATATATAATTTATAAACTTAAGGGTCTTAGTTAATATTTCCAAAAGTCCAAGGAACAAAATAAAAATAAAAGTATTGGAGATTTCTAAACTTCGGGCATAATTGCAAATTTAGGAAAGTTTGGAGGGTAAAATGGTAATTTCATACAACATAAGGGCAAAATGGTAAATTCACCATGTTTGGTCAAAGAAGAGTCAAATTCTAGACCCTTCTTAATGGTGCGGCCATGCAACCCATTATCTGGACATTAAAACACTTTGTTTTAAGTAAAAGAAAGAAGAAGAAGGAAGAAGAGAGGAGAGAAAGAAGGAAGTTTCAACTACCACCATATTTCACCCTTATTTTTTATTCTTCAACCTCAACCAAGGTTTTCTAAGCTAATTTGGGGTCAAGGAACTCAAATCTATCATTGTATTTGAGAAAATCTCAAAGAATTTGAAGATATCATCAAAGGAAGGTTTGGGTAAATTTTGTCTCATCTCTCTCTACATCAGGATTTTGAGTTTGGTGTTAAGATATGTTGTTGTCCATGCTTGAATATGTATGAAACATGCTTTAGATGAATTAAATGTGTCATGGAGAGGGTTCTTTAAGTCAAAACCAAAATTGTTCCCTTTAGGAGAAACTTTGTGAATTTTTGAATATCTTTTGAAATTGATGGTCTAAATGAATTCTATGGTGTTAATTAGACATGTATGATGTGAATTGATGATGAAGAATGGATAAGTTGTGTGTTGGTTAAGGTTAGGTCAAAATGATGGAGAAGAGGTGGATTAATGTAATGAGTTATGCAATTGATAAAATGTAGCTTAAATGAAGGAAATTGGGTTGAATGGAGTGGTGGAATGTGCCACTGATTGGAAATGTTACTATATGACATGATAGGAGCATGAATTATTATGATAAATTCTTAGAAATGTGACTTGAAAATCATGCACATTAGGTGTTTGATAAAATGACTAAGTGAACTTGGCTTAGGATTTAAGGATTTTGATGTTGTGCATTGGAAAGAGGCTTTCATGTTTACTTAAAGTAAACTTGAATTGTTTCTTAGATTGACAAGTAAAGGCCTAATGTGCTTGGATAAGGGTGTGTTTAATTATGTTAGAAAATGAGTAAGTATGGGATTAGAGGCATTAAATGCCTTAGGAAATGCAAAAGAAAAGCTAATGTGAATAGTAAGGAAGTAAACCTATGAGAAGTTTAATGTTCAAATTCTATAACTTATAAGGAGTGATATTGTGTTTTATACACCTATGTGAGGGTGTATAAATAGGAAATTTATGTTTAGATAGTAATTTCATTGTATATCCTTTTTATGTATAAAGGCTTGGGAGCTGTGAATCAAGTAGCCCGTACCTAGGATTGTTGAAGCTAAGAGAGTGAATACCTTCTTTGAGGTGAGTTGGGGAAACCGTATTTCTCAACTAGGATTAGAACATCCTAAGACAAATATGATGACTAGTATGTGAATTTTGAACCTAGGCAATATATGGTGGAATTGAATTTCAATTGGATGCTAATATGTTTAGGTACTTAATAAACATCATTGTTTTGAACAACTATGCATTTGAAGTACAAAAGACAACTTTTATTGTATGAAATAATGTTTCAACATGGTTTTTGAAACTGATATTTTTATTACATATTTTGAGAAGTGTTCTTGTTTTTATCAAATCTGAGTTTAAAGTGCAAAGAATAATGCTTTATTTTATGAAACTACATTTTTTAGTAACTTTGCACTTGGATTGCAAAAGATAACTTTTATTGCATGAAATAATGTTTTGGAATTTACATAACCATAACCGAGTCATGTATTCTACATGTATTTGTTCTCTTTGGCTTAGAGCATGGTACGATTTCATTTTATCGGTTGGACCGATAAATAAAAATATGATGCTTTACTTGATTTTGTACTTAATTTTTGTATATGATTTTAGTGATTGGTGAGGAGTCGATTGCCTAATCGTTTGCTGGGCACAACTGATTAAGTAACCCCCGCGCCTTTGATGTTGGTATATGAAAGTGGATTCGTCATATCGGCACCTTTTCCACGAGACTCGCAACTGATTCGACACCTAGGGTCTGGACACCGATGAGGTCATCACCTAGGGTCATGACGCTCTTGTTAATTGTAGTCCGGACTCACCACGGATGAAAGTTGAGCCAACACCGGTAATCGATGGGTGTGCATATTAGTTTGGCCGACTAATGGTGTCACACATGATTGTTTTACTATTTCTGATATTTATTTTCTGACAAGATTTGATTTATACATCTGATGTTTTTATGCATTTGTATACTAGAACTGGAACCTATATCCACCGGATGGGTGATTAATAGGTTGGGCCTATGTGGTTCCTAACCAATATATGATGAGGCATAGGCTAGGCCTATGTGTTTTTATATCATGTATATTCATAGGTTATCTACACCGTCTTGGTATGACCGAATTCTATTTGTGTTATATGTTTTTCCTACTCACTGAGTACCTAATGTACTCAGCCGTCTCTGCTTTCCAACCATGCAGGTTAATTTAGTTAGTTTGAAGCTCTAAGTGGATCGTGTGGTCTTTTATCATTTTTTAGGTATTATCACACGTAGGTAGTTTCTTATTTTATACTTTTGTTGTCTAATGGCTCATGAACTATGTTTATGTAGATATGCTTTATGATTTTGTAGGATAAGTTTTGATTGCCTTGTGTGTTATAAATAACTTTATGTATGAATCTTTTGATACTATTGTGGAGATTGCCTTGAGTGGACTTTAAAGACCTGTAGTTATGGTTGGATGTGAATATAGAAGTATTTTTAAAATTATTTGCAGGTTTTAAAATATAGTCGTTGTGTTGCCCAAATTTTTCAAAAAATAATAAAAAAGATAGTCAGTTAGCCTTGCATAGTCGAATTAAGAATACCGTTAGTGTCCTTAGCCTGATTATGCGGCAGTTGTCATGGGCCCGATGTGATACCGGGTCGTGCCAGTGTAGGCACTAGAATTGGAACTGAAGCCCCTCCCTACACACTTCAAGTATGCTTATTTGGGAGATAAGCAAACTCTCCCAGTCATTATTTCGACAAAGTTTACTTCAAATCAAGAGGAAAAGTTGGTCTGAATGTCTCCTTTGAGTTCGATGAGAAGTGTAAGGAAGCATTCAACAAACTTAAAGAGCTTCTAACATCCCCATCGGTGATTTAACTACCTGATTAAAACCTCCCTTTTAGATCATGTGTGATGCAAGCAAATATGCAATAGGGCAGTTATAGGACAAAGAGTGGAAAAAGCTTTACATGCCATCTGCTAAGCTTCCAAGACTCTAAAGCTAACATAATTGCATTATTCAACTATTGAAAAAGAACTTTTATTTGTTCTTTTTTCTTTGGAAAAATTTCGATCATATTTGTTTGGTGCTAAAGTGATTGTTTATTTTGACCATATAGCTTTACGATCGTTACTCGCGAAGAAGGAAGCAAAACTGAAGCTGATCAGATGGATTCTCCTCCTTTGACTTGGACATCAGAGATAAGAAAGGGGCAGAAAACATGGTGGCGAACCATTTTATCCATTTGATAAAGGAAGATGATGATATCCCTTTATAAGAAACATTTCCAAATGAGCAATTATTTTCTGCCAATGCAACACCACTATGGTATGTAGACATTGTCAATCTTTTAGTTACTAACAAATTACCTGTTGGTTTGTCAATGACACAGAGGGATAAGTCGTGGAATGAAGAGAAGTATTACATTTAGGAGACCCGTATCTTTGAAGCCATTGCACATATCAAGTTATTAGGAGGTGTATACTAAAAAATGAAACACCCTCAATCTAAGCCTTTTGTCATTTGTATACTTCCGGAGGACATTTTGGAATGAAAAGAACAGCTCATAAAGTTTTAGAGAGTGACTTTTACTGGACAACATTGTTTAAAGATGCATACAGCTTCTGTAAATCATGTGATAGATTTCCTTTTTTGTGAAAATTTTGACGTTTGGGGCATTGACTTTATAGGACCTTTCCCTCTTTTGGATTTACTTATATATTGCTTGTAGTTGATTATGTTTCTAAATAGGTGGAAGCCAAAGCTAACAAGACTAACCACGCAAAGGTTGTTGCAAATTTTGTTAAGGTTAACATTCTTTCTAGGTTGTGGTAGATTTTGTTAAGACAAAATAGAGCATAAAATTGAAGAGTGAGCATTGTCTCATGGCTATAAAAATTAAATGTTATTGCCCACCCAATTTGTCCCATGCAAGATCTCTCACTCACATTAAAAGACCTAGTTGCAATTCGTTGTTTAACCTAGCTGTTGAACATAAAAAGAACATGTTGTGTGATGTAAAGTATTACCGAAAATGTGAACCAAGAGAGACAAAAAGAGGTAGTTAGAGTGGAATGCATCTCAAATGAGTCAGTTGTCCCACTCTGATTTTTAACCTATCTTTATTATATGAGGGTTGGTGTGTGACGGTAATAAGGAGGGGATGGGATAATGCAAGATGAAGACACTTGTCCCACTCCTAAACAAACCTAGTTTTCATTATAAGGAAGTGAAGTGTGTGATCGACTGGAGTGTGAATCGTAAGTGTGTGAGGCCTGCTAAAAGGTTGGAGAAAAAAAACATGGAAGGGCTAGAGGGATCACGGACACTTGTCTAATTTTACTTCAAACCTAGTTGCTTCATCTTTTGTGAGTAGAACAATATAGCTTTCGAATAAAAAGGAGGAAAGTGTTGTTTATTGGAAGAAGAGGGAAGAATCGAGAGAAAAAAGGGAGCTGACCCATAATCCTCTTCGGTTTTGCAAAGGAGAGTGGACAAACCTGGTCTTTATTCATTATTCATCTTTGATTTTATGCAGAATAAAAAAGACAACAGTTTTTTTATACTTTATTCACCCTCAGTTTCCAAGATGAAGAAAGGAGACAACTACCATTCTTTTTGGAGCTAAATGAAGGAGATGGAAGGGTAACTTCTTGATGCCAGTTCAATGATGATATCAAAGCTAAGTCACGGTTAAGCTATTTCATCTTGATTAATGTTGTTAATCTCTTTTCGGATTGTTATGTTGTTTGTGTTGATTGAATCGAGTTTTATATAGATGTTCTTAATCTGTTATTTTGATTGTTTTGTTATGAACCTATTGCTATAATGTTGAATGTTAATAGCATCTAATGGTCTTAAATTGTTAGGAACAATATAACTTAAGTTAGATAACTCGAACGTATGAGGTTATTGCCTATATTGATCATTTTCCATTTCGTAATGCTACTACCAAATTAAATCTAGAGATAGTATCCTAGGTTATTTAGTAATTAGGTTTAATTAACGATCGTATCTTAATTAAATATAACCTAAGGGAAAATTAGGATTATCAAAGCATAGTTAGTCTCAGATCAATAGTTCAAAGAGAGGTGTGAAGCGTAGGATGATGGAATATGCTTGATCGTGTTTAGGTCGAGATTGGCCCTACTTTTATTTGACACTTTAATCATTTTTATTGCTTGTTTTAAATTGTTTTCGATAGTTTACTTTTATTTTATTTTCTAATTTGTCTAAAATCCAAAACCCCACCCCCTTTTTATATTTTCCTAGCATCAATTAATTTTGTTATAGAAATTTACCTAAAATTTCCTGTGGATTTGATCCTGACTTATCATAACTATAAATTTTAGCATCCAGAGTCAGGTTAATTTTGCAGTGCACCCGACACGCGTTATCAAGTTTATATAAGGATGGGAAGCACCAGTGTGATGCACTAGAGAGACCTCTTCCTTATCTACTATCTATGTAAAATGAAGAGGATATATTTAAACATCTCTTTCATAAAGTTACTCTGTAAATACTTGAACTGGGTCAACTTTATCATTATTGGTAGTGGCTCAATCATTATGAGAACATAAAGAGGGTTGGGAGTACTAGTGGATGATTTTGGCTTAGTAGTAGCCACTCCTATGCGCCTTGCAATGGATATTCTACAATGTATGCAAATGGTTGAGCTATGGATGAATGGGAGAGGACAACATTTTGCACTCATTAGTGTTTAGAGGAGGCCAACACCAAAGAGAACAAGACTGCAAAACTAGAGCATACACTGACTCTACCTCTATAAACAAGCATTTTACTAATGGCCTAGCTAACCATACTTACATATATAGAGCACCATATGTTTGGGGTGGAGATCCTATAAACACTACTCAAAATAACTAGACCTATAACTATAGCAGTGGTAAGTCTAAGTCGAGCTCACAGAGAGTATGTGTAAAACTTTTGAAATGAAAATAATTAGCATTTAGTTTTTTTTTCAGTTAGAGGGGGGTTAGATTGGTTTAATAAAAAATAAAATAAAACTAAACTAATGAAAAAAAATAAAGAAAACAAGAAAAAATGATGAAGGTGATGAATTCGTTAGGAACTTGGTTCTTTGGTTCAATCTTAGCCTACACCCAATTAGACATATTTCATTGAATTGTTTTTTTCACACCTATCTTTGAACTATTGGTCATAGATTAAGAACAAACTTTGTTAACGTCAATTTTTTCTTAGGTCATAATTAATTAAGAAGACCTCATTAATTAATCCAACTATCGGATAACCTAGAACAAGTTCTTTAAGTTTGATCGGATAATTACCTTACGAGTGAGAAAAATATACCAGTCTAAGCAATAATCACACAAGCTCAGATTATTTAACCTAGGTTATGTTATCCTTAATGATATAATACCATTATGGCTACAATTGAATTCAAACACGACTATTACGTATCGTATTTAAAGTTATAGCAATAAGTTCTCATGATAAACAATCCAATAGAGTATCAAGATCATTCTTGCATAATACCCAATCCATAAAAGCAAGATAATGTAAACAATCTGAAAAGAGGGTAAAAATATCAAACACAATAAAAAATATGCTTAACTGAGTTATTCAACGTAGATGTCACCTCTAAACTGACGTTGGGAAGCCTAGCCCTCCATGGTTCTCCAAAGGATGAGAGGCTTGCCCCTCTTCATTCTCCCAAAACCTTAAAATCGAGAGCTCCAAAGTTTTCTCAAACAAAACATAGGTTTTGCCATCACAAAACAATGTTTTATACTAAAAACTTAGGGTTTGGTTGAGTTAGCCTTTATCACGGCTATAAGTGTGAGTCTTACAACCATAAGACACCTTGCATGGGTGTTACATGGGCTGTCACGCCCATGCAACTATTGTCACTATTAGATTGAAAAAGAAAACATGCAAGATTTGGTTAAACGGTAGCTTTCAAAACTTTTTTTAGAAACCATAACATTTTGGAGGCAAGATAACCAAATCAACATGTCAATTCATACATGATATAGTATAAGGATAATATTTAACATAAGAACAAGATGGTAGAAATATATTACCGACTCCTTCACTACAGCTTTAACTCCTTGCTGTGCTATCCTATCCTCAGCAATGTATCCTCTCCTTGGTGATGTATACTCTTCTTCTTATTATTGTTTCTCCTTCTCGATATTGTATCCTCAACTAATATGATCTACCACTTGTTTTTCTTAGACAACTTGGTTAACAAGATCTTTTGTTAGGAAAAGAGAAGAAAACTTTGGAGGAGAATTTTCTTAGAAGAAAAAAGCCAAAGATGAGACACCTCTCATGCAAATTTCGGCTAACACATGCAAGAAAGGAGAGAGAGTCCAAAAATGCAAGAACACCTCTCTTTCACCTTGTCAATTTAGGTTATGCATGAAAAGAAAGAAAAGAGTAACATCCAATGCATCACACCTTTCTTTAATCAAACATAAAGAAGCTACTAAATGAGATTCTTCTCATTTGTTTTAAGATGGCTATATGAAAAGATCAATAACCTAAAATGACATGTCAATTTCAGTTTTAGTGATGAAAGAAGGGATATCATCCATCAAATACACCTCTTTCATCTTTAATCAAATGAATGCTAAAAAGGTTACATTACATGTCATCATTAGAAAACAACCATTAAACTATTTAATGATAAGATCATTACTCCATTTGATGATGATAATGCATGATAAATACCATCTTTATTTAGCAATTCAATGCTAAATGTTCAGTTGCACATTCAGCCATTAAAAACTGAAAATCCCTTACATTTCTTTAAGAATTTTGTTTTAATATAATTAATCTAATTAATTAAATTAAACTAAAGCCTAGCCCATTTCTAAATGTTCATTTGGGCTTCTAATTAACCATTATTTAATGCAAACTCAACATTCAATCATGGAGTTTAAAACCTCCATTTATATTTCTTACTTTACATGATAACCTTCTTTGAAGCCAAGTGGGGAATCTTATTGGACTTAGATAATTCAAGCTCCAATAAGCCCAAAATTAATTTAATCTCATTA